>JANHGL010013607.1:22532-35026 GCA_024611195.1 Ceyx melanurus
AATAAACATATAAATATATATAAAATATATGTATGTATATAAAAATAAATTATATAAATTAATAAATATAAAAATAATACTTGAAAATTGCTGCACTGACTTTCCTAATAAATGTCAGTTTTCATGAATAAAAACTGTACAGTGTGGGAAATGATTTTTGCTTTTCCCACTAACAGTTTACAAAGTCAGGAGAATAGGTTGTCATGGGAAAAAAAAAATCCTTAAATCTCTTTTTTTTTTTTTTCTTACATACAGAAATTGAGTTATAACATGGGCTGTATAATATGATTTCTGTTTTTGGGGTGAGCTGATAAATTCAGTTCTGTCATTTTTCCTTATGCTTAAGTAAAGCTCCAAGAGAAGATGGAAAGACATGCTTGCTACCAAAATCACATCTAGCTGGAAAATTCCTGTATGTCTCAATGTGCTTCCAACATTGTGGTCAACTACAGCTTAAAAACCTGAAGGGATGAAACTGGACATCTCTTTCATGTTTACCATGATTTCAAGATATTTTTGAGAAGTCTTATTCAAATACTGAGATGATGAATGGTGGTGTTGTGGTTGCGTGGGAAGAGATGGTTGCAAGAATAAATAACATTTCTTGCTGCCTTTTTCCCACTCCCACCTTGCGTGGGAAGGATGTGGAAGGATTGATAAAGTGATCAAATACAGCTGTCAAAAACCATGTGTAACACAACTGGCTTAGAGATCTGTCTGCTAAAAGGAATTTATGTGGATGAAGATCTTGGTCTTCAGCTAACCCAGAGAGTAAAAAAAAAAAATAGAATCTTTCACAAAAATGCAAACCAGTGTCGTAGAAATAAAATGTCACAAACAGCAGCAAAACAAAAATAAACTGCTTTGCAAAGCAGCTGCCTCTGAGCTTGGCAATTAGGGTGATAACCATGGGGCACAGGAGCCATGGTATAGTTTTCTGAGGAGCTGGAGATGCAAGTCTTTAAAATCATAGAATCATAGAAGTCAGAATTCTGACTTGATGTCAGAAGTTGGTGGGTAGTGGCAGTTTTGGGTTGGTGTGCTTTGATTGATTTTTTATTTCTCAAAACCAGCAAATTTGGTTGGGAGAAGGGTGTTTATATTTGGCTTCTGCTTGAAGAATTATCAAAGCATGAAACAGTTACTGCCAGGCCATGGCTCCTTTTCTTTCAAACCTTCTGTTTCTGCCAACACACACACTGCCCTTATTTCTGAATTGTGGGTTTTTGGCTGTGGTGTGCAGCACGCTTGCATGGATTTCACAAGAAAAGAGATATGTGCTGGAAGGCAAGGTCGTTGGAGGCATGAGTCTTGATTTATTTTTATCATTTTTTTTAGGGGGGGAAGCTTTTGTTTATTTTTTTCTTCTTTTTTCAATGAAAAGTATATTTTTTGATTTTATTTTTTTGATTTTATTTTTTTGCTATACTGACAGTACAATGTGGATGCTTTTTTTTTGCCCAAGGACCATGTTCCCATACAGAAATGCAGTCTGACCTAAAATACGAATTTATTGCAGCAAGTAAAAGATTAACAGATTGCTGTATCTTTCTGCTCTGTTGGTCAGAGTCTAATTGTTTAGGCTGTGCTTTATAAAGAAAAAGCTTTTGGAAGTCTGACTCACAGCTGTATCAGAAGAAATCACTGTTCACTGTTTTCCTAATCTTTTCTCAGTCAGTAGGCAAAAACTGATTTTTGGATGATGTTACAAACTGATGAAGGAATGGGAAGATACTTTATTCTCTGCCATCTGAAAGTTGGAGAAAGTGTTTCATAAAATTAAAAACATCACTGTACTCTTAATTGACAACCATCTCTATTAGTGAGCAGAGAAAACAAAAATTAGATAAAGTTATTTTCTCACTGCTGGAAATTAATTTTTTTTAGACTTTTTTTGTATAAAGGTGATGTCATGATCCAAAATGGTAAAGACTTTTTTTAATCTGAAGTGTGACATTTTAATAGCCATTTAAAAAGCTATAGTGAAACACTACTTATGTTCTACAAAGGTTAAGTTTTATATCTGAACAAGATTTATGGGAAAAGATTCTTGTGTGCTGTGAATCAAAGTACTTGAAGCCTTAAAAGACAGCACAGGGATTGCACTGGCTAGTTCTAGCTGGTGAACAACTGCAAATTAGCAAGAGATGGAGGAAGGCATTTAACATCTGGCTAGTGAAAATAGATTTTTTTTTGTATCTTGACAGTGAGAAGCTGTGGCTTAACATGTTTTAAGTCCCTATTCTTCTAATGTAGCCCAGTAACTACAAGTGGCTTTGCTTCTCTAAGACTGTGCAGAAAGTTTGGTTTTTAGAATACAAATGGCTAGAGTGACTAAGAAAAGTTGGAAAAGCAGCACTTCATTGTGTTGGAAGTCCAGCAACAGATTTTCTTTTTAGTCACTCATCACAAGAGATACTTTTGCTAAACTTACAAGCTGGAAATAAATACTGGCTTTAAACTGTCCTGCAACATGCGAAGAACAGTTTACCAAAACAAAAACAAACCCAGGATTTAAACTGGGGCTGACTCTGAAAAGGAACTGGTTTTTGCAGAGAAGCTCCAAATGACTGTGAATAACCATCTATTTGGACAGGCTGTGCATTTCTAACAACAGATCTGTTCTTTTTGATGGTAACCCTAGTGAAATACCATTCAACTTCACTTGACTTCAGTGGAAACCTGGCAGAGAGCTTTATGTGGCTAAACCATTTGTTTAATATTATCTTAAATTTTGAGCAAAACTAAAAATTAGTTTTTTATTATTTTATTTTATTATTTTATTATTTTTATTTTATTTTTTATTATTTATTAATTAGAAAACATTTAGCATATGTTTTCTGATGCAAAACATGCTTTGGAATAAATACTTTTCTACTTCTTTATATTTGACTTAATATAAACTAGCATGGTAGAACTTAAAATGAAAGATAGGTTGGTAGTAAGCAGACTTGTTTTTTCCCCATATGATTCAAATTAAAAGTCAGTCTGAGGCTTCTTTCCTTTTAAATATTTCTGTCAGTGTGGTGTTTGTGATTCCCTTGGTACAAAGTGTACAGTAATTAGTAGAGTTACAAGGAGAAGCACTCAAGCAACATTTATTTGGAATTGCTAAACATTTAAAGGTAGAAATATGTGAGGTGAGTGGTGGAACATGCTGGCAATTCTAGATAATGCTAGAAAATGTGAGGTCAGATGGAAAGTTTTGGGTTATTTAGCTCCTTTATTTCTAATTTTTTTTATCTTGTATTTTTAAATTTGTGTTGTAAAGGAACATAAAAATAAACTAAAAAGTACAATTATTATCAAGTCAGTAAAAATTGGGGGGGGGGGGGTTTCTTAATCCTGTAAATCTTCTCTGTATTAATTTATGCCAAGTCTAAAAGTTCACTAAGCCCTACTTATGGGAATACACAAAGGATAAAGTGGTCCTGCTAAGAATTTCTCACTGTTGTACTTACAAAGCAGTCATTTAAATTGCAAAGTAGATATGTAGGTTTAGTTTATGGTTTATTACAGAAAGTGTAGTGCAATGCATTTGCATTTCACAGCTTAATTTTTTTCTTTATTAACTCCTCTCATCCCAAGTCTGAACCTTTTCATATTCACATGAAAATACAGAGTTGCCATGGTGGAGTCCTCAAATAGGATAACATTTGAGTTTTAAAATGGAAAAATAAAAGACCCAGGTGGGATCATATGACTGTGACTAAATGTCTGTAAGGCTTTTTTTAATCCACTTTTCAAGGGGGGAAAGCATTAATGTATAGAGGTGGGGAAAGCTGTTAGAGATCTTTAATCTGAGAGAATAAATGCTTGAGCATTTTATACCCAGCAGTTCCCCTCCTTTTCCCTACTGCCTGCTCTGGCAGGGAGGCTGGACTAGATGATCTTCTAGCTCCCTTCCAACCCCTAATATTCTGTGATCACTTTGCAAGTATTTAACCTGATGCTGCTGTTCAGGAAAAGCTTTTGCATAAGAAACAGGGTGAGATTCTGAATGCCCAGTGTGACCCTTGAATACAAGTGAAGGAGCTTACTGGTGTGTGTTTGCAATAGTGATACTTGCATCAAACACTTCTGTTGTTGTTGTTGTTCATACAGACCCTTAAGTATAAAAGAAAAGGAAAATCCCAGACAGAATTGAAATTTAGGAGGTGAACAACAAAGTTTTCTTCTAACCATGCCTCCCACCCAGGCCTTAGGAGGTTTGTAAAGGTTTCCTCTGATCAGAAGTTTCTCCCTCACATGTACTTAGTTCAAATTTCAAACCAAAGCAAATTCTGCTGGGAACAGCACAATTCCCCTTCTGATTTCAGCCTTCCATTACAGACAACATCATGTTTTTGACTGTTCTGCAACTCCTTTTCACAAGTTTATTTTGCAAATTGCAGATGCTTTCTGGAACTTGTAGTGGGATTCTTAACACCAGCATTAGTAGAGGAGGAAGAAAAACCAAAAAGCTGAAGACTTCTCTGTTTTCCCTGACAGTAGCCTCTGTGTTTGGCTAGAAGACAGTTGTAGGCAACAACAGAGAAATACTTAGAAAATACACAAATGCTGTATGGTTTTGACATTGAGTTAGTGCATTCTTACCCAAGAGTTATTGCCCTATTCATCTTTATGTAGTTCAGATAGCTACTTTCTGAGGCATTCATCCTATAAACCTACAATTAGAGCACTTAGGCACTTGCACAGGTGCAATTTAGTGATGATACCAGGGTATTTTAAAGTAACTACATTTCATAGCAAGAATGTAATTAGATCTGTTATTGTAGGAGAAAAGTTATGAGGGTAGTGGCAGGTTATGGGGCTAGTGCCAGGTTCAGTACACTCAATAATTTAAGTTTCGGGTCATTTTTGCTTAATAAAAAACAAATGCTGTGATCACTTCTGGCTGTTTCTTAACAACTCTCTTCTCCTTCTGATACATAATCCGTCAAAAAAACGGCCCACAGATAAGCTCTTTTGAAATTCCTGCATGGAAAAGTCAAAACTTAAATGCTTTAGCATCAAAACCCCTACACAAAAATCTGCCTTTTGATCCATGTGAATGTCACAGTGAATGTTTCTGGGCTTTAATATTTGAGTCTTGCCATTTGGAGGCTATTAAGGTGTGTTCTTTGTTGAAGAGCAGTGACAACTTCACTCTGTTTCTCAGGTGAGGATTGTCAGAGTCTGTGTGCACTAAGATTGTTGAGATTTCTTACACTCTGTGCCTTGTGTTGGTTCTTAAACACCAATCTTCTTCATACAACCCCCTAAACAGGGGATTATTTTACCTACAGTTTGGTGGCTGATTTTATGTGCCAGGGATAATAATCTTTTCTGATCTTTAGTCAAGAAGCAGTGGATAGCTGCTTAACACAGCTCTGGCTCATGCCTTATAAAATGCACACACAACTTGTTCCTTGGGAAGGGCTTGTCCAGACAGCTTTGCTGGGAAAAATTATGGCAAGTCAGTTAAACAGGTTAGCTCAAGAGTTCAGAATTGTTCTCTACAGCAGAATGGGAAAAGTATATGCAGGTTTGCAGTTGTCTACATCAAATGCAAAAGGAGTGGAAATGCACCCTGTGAAACAAGCCCTTAAATAGTTCTTTGAAACCATGGAGTTTAAAATGTATTTAAAATAGAAATGAGCTATTATCTGACACATTTTCCAGGGACTGGAACAGACAGTTGAAAGAGCTCTGCTCTAAACTTTGTCTCCTGACTCTGGATGTACACTTCTGCAGTACCTGGGTATCATTTGCTGAAGCTGTGAAGTCTTACCTGGCTGGCTTGTGATGCCATTAGTTTGGCATGCATGCTGTGAGAACCCTCAGCAGCTATAGGGCATATCAAAAGCTTTTAGAAGTGCCTTGGTCACATGAACAGTTTGATTAGCTGAAGCCCATTAATTTTTAGTTTTTGGAAATGCTCTGCAACAAATAAGTGCAAAGCTACATGGAAAAATTGTGGTGTTGCAGCACAGCATCATGGAAAAGATGTGACATCTGGTAGAGAGTATTATTAGCCACAGAAATGAGGAAGACAACTAAGAATGTTCTTTTTAGATTAGAGGAAGAAGCAGATGTGTTTGCTAGAATATTAACTTTCCTGTGTCAAAATTAAGGAAAGCAGTGAAACTTGCTGGACAACAGTAGCCAAGGAAAACCCCCATATAATCTATGTGTATGGACTTGAAGCAAACATACAGTGAGTTGTTTGGGTTTTTTTTAGAGACAGAGGATTGATAAATTTCTAGCAGTGATGCCCAACCAACATCTTTTAAACATAGCTGTTACCTGCCTTTTGGTTAATTAAACATGCTTTCTTTTGGTGAGTGGTAACAGTTGTTAAAGGTAGACTGCCTGCTTTAATATGTTGCATGTGTGCAAGACAGGTGTTCCAAGTTCAAGGTTAATCTAAAATTAATTTAAAAATTAGACACACTAATGTAAGACTTGGAAAGCCAGGGTGCTGAAGAGAGCTGTGCTCACTCAGGTGAAACAGTGGCTTGCAGAGTTCATGGTTGGGGAAGTGTTGCTGGTGTGGGAGTGTGAGGCCCATCTCTACAGGGTGGGTAAACACAGGAATGAAGCTGAATATTCTTGGGGTGTTCCCACTGTTGTGCTGTGTGAAAACTGTTTTCTAAAGGAAACAAGCTCTGCCCATCTCAAGATTCTTGTGAAAATTAGCCTTCAAAAAGATGGTTCTTCAATGTTATATAATTAACCACTTTTGGAAACAAGGAAAGACAGATTTTTTGAATGTATAATTTACACTGATGTCACAGAATCCATAATTCAGGAGATAAGAGATGGAGTTGTTTGCTCTGGATTGATTGTAATTGCAACCAGATATGAAGAAAAAAGGCAAAGAGAAATGCTAAAGGTAATTCTAACGAGATATTGTAGCAATAACTTTAAATTTATTACTTTTTCATTGTAAATAGACCAAATCTTCACATTTTATTACAATATTCAGTGGTAACATCAATCAGATTTTGACCTTCTCCATTACTTCATGCTGATCCACTCTTCCTGAGGCTGTTATATTTTCAGCCCCCCTGAGCAGCTTCAGAGAGCAGTTATTTGAGGACAGAGGAAAATCAGCATTCTGAAGCTGTCAGATGTCATGCACACCAACTGTACAGAAAAAAAAAGGAAGATTCTTGGCTTGCTGTGGATCTTAGTGCAAGCTGGGGAAGATACATCACTAGAGGTCACAGGGTTAGCTGCTACAACATGCTTGAGCCTCTGGCCTTAAGTCTTGTGGCAGAGAATCCCTTCTAACTTAGTGTAATATGTACAGGATGGTTCAGTTTTAGATACAGGGGGAAAGTTTGAAATCCCCTTTGGAGTTGAGAAGAAGTTTAGTGGCAGATTTGATTGTAGTTATATTGGTTAGACAGTGGTTTAGAACAAAAGAGAATTATAAATCAAAAATGAACATCTGGCCATGGACTGTTCTGCTGACTATATTAAGAATGGTCTGACAAAGGGCTTTGCATCTTAAAATGGCTAATAAATAATTCTTTGGCACGTTGGAAATCCCATGGAAAGCACCAGGGAATAGGTAAAAGCCATTAGGCTTTCTCAGTAGTTGTTGCCTTTTGTGAGGCACAGATGAATTTCTCATATATATATATGTATGTATGTATGTATGTATGTAATTATTTTTTTCTTCAGAGGAGTGGATGTTGTATACAAAAAGAGGAGAACCGGCTCATTGACCTCTTGGTATGAATGAGACAAGGATCTGGGAGGAGAACTGACAGTTCTGTAGGAGGCAAACTTCTGTTTTCAATGGCTTGGGGGAAAATAAGAATGATTCTGGAGTTTCCTTCTGGAGATTCCATCTGAATGCTCTTTCTGAAGCATTTTTCTTCACAAGACTCTGAACGATGATGAGGGTAAATTAAACTTGCCTCAGTGCTTACAAGGGATAGGTGTGTTTTGTGGCATCTATGGACAACATGGGAACTATGAAGTGAGGGTGCATTTTAGTATTAATCTCTTGATACTGTCAAATGGACAAAAGAGTTATGAGATGATTCTGTGGAGAAAATAGCCTTACCAGATGGACAGGTGTTGCAGTTGAAGCAAAATGAGGGATTGACTGTTAGAAGAGCTTGTGAACTAGAGAATAAGCCTCTGATCATCTCTGGGTCTGGTTCTTTTCCTCTTCCAAGGCTGCAGTGTTTAGAGATGGTTTGCTTTTTCTTGATGAAGGCTAGCAGCTGTTTGCAGTGCTGAATGTGAGCCCCTGGAGATGTGCATTAGCAAGCAGTAGTACTCAAAAATAAGTGACGAATGTTGCATGGCTGCTCATTCAGCATATATGCCTGTGAGATGACCATGCACAAAGTAAGATTTATAAGAATATGTTTTGCTTCAAGGGAAAACAGCCATAAGAGTCACCTGGGAAACAAAGTAAGTGATCCTAATCATCTGCCCCTCTTGTTTATTCAGCTTGAAGTCTGCTGTGCAGCAAACAAGCAGTTAAAATAAAACTATAAATAATTGGGTTAATCAGTGTATAATTTATCTTTGTATTTGTTTATTGCCTTGGGTACTTGATTAGACAGCTTTAACATACCATTAATTAGTAACCTCAGTGTTAACTTTCTCAGCACTGTTTAATTAATTGGTTGTGCTGCACAGGCTCTGCTGGCTGGGAAAGCCAGGAACTGTGCCATGTAAACTCTTTTGTTAATGTCAAGTGAAGGTTGAGATATGCAGGTTTGGGGTTTTTTTATTAGCTTAATTAAACTAATCAGCCTTTCAGGGTCTAGGTGCAAATTCTAGAGCAATTCTGAAAAATAGACAAATACCATGGAAACAACATGGTGTGTAAATGCTGAAAAGGTACTTTAGCCATTATCATGAGTCTTTTCAAGTGGACTGGTCATCATATGCTTATTGAGTACCAGTACAAGGTAAACACCAGTGAAATGAGTAATAGTGTGATAGCTGTATATTCTATTAACACTGACAGTGCAAGGATTCATTTTTGCCTATTATGAAGTTCTTTTCCCTGAGTGTGTGAAAGTGAAGAGGCAGGTTCTGGTATTTTACAAATAAACCATCTGTCAAAGTTAAGTTTTGCACACTTAAAATGTTATTCAGACCCTTAAAATACCATTAGTGTAACTAAATACTGGTCTCAGAAGTAAGGAGTCGATTAATTTGCAACAGGTATGTAAACTTGGAAGGAAGACTTATGTACACAGCTCAGTATGATTAAATAAGCTTTGTTCCCATAGGACATCAGGCTCCATACCTGACAGAGTTCATTGTAGTTAAGAACAACTTATTGTGTCTTTCATCCAGTGGGACAGTAGATGGGGATTCCTCTTAGAAAATGATTGAGAAATAAGTGGCCATGCTGACAAAAATGCCAGCCTGTGAACTGAAACAGTGAAAGGCTGATATTGCAAAATCAATGCAGCTTCCTCACAGGGTAATATAGAGGACTCATCTTTCTTCTTCCTAGCAGACAGTCATCTACATCAGATAAATGGAAGCCTCAGCTAAGAAAGTATCAAGGATGGCAGGGCTAAAAAAGACCAGTGTTACTCCTCCTACCTAACAAGTTGGCCTGGAGTAGAAAGGTAACTCAAAAACACAAAACCCACTGCTGTCCAGAGGAGGGGAAAAAGTATTTTGCTAATAGCAAACTAGTTATAGAATGCTTGAACTGTGAAGGAAATATTCTTCTTTAACCTTCCTCATTTAAAGTGTGCTATTTAAACAAAACAAGAAGAATTGGGCACATTTTGTGTTTGTTCTTTTGGGTTTAGTGTGGCCTATAAACCCATGTATCCCAATGCAGGATTCTCTCTGCCAGTATTTAACTTGTGTGCTCAAGTGTGTCTTTCTCTAGTACTCACTGAAATGCTGCAAAGCAGACATTTTTTATTCATTGCACACATCTGGTTGCTTTAGATAAACTAAGTAAAAAGAGGCAATACTGATAATAGTATTTTTCAGCTTAGTCTTTTATTTTCCTGTGCTTTGCCATAAGCTTCAATACCAGACTATTTCATAGCCTGGAAGTTGATACTGCATTATTTTTTTTCTAATATGTGGACTAATCTGAAGATATTGAAAGGCTCATTACTGCCCTAAGTCTGGATACAGTGACCACTGCTATCAAGTGCAGCTCTGTATCCAAGTTCTTATGGCTCCAAGTATATGATTGAGCAAAATAGTGAATCACTCAAATACTAAGAAATTTCAAAGACTAGAGGCAGCTTAAATGCTTTTTTTAAAAAAATCCATAATTTTAGAATTATAATAACTAATAACTTTAGAATTATAAAATTAATATTGAAGTGGACTTAGTAGTAGGGTTTTTTTGTTAACATGGATGCTAAAGGACCAGCTGGGGTAATACTTTTCTGACCTATGGCTCATGAACAGAGAGAACCTTGTTAATAATTTCTCAATGACTGTAGCAACTATGAAATGACAGCACTCAAGATCTTGAGAGGATCTGAAGGACGAGGCAAGTCCTTAAGGCTGCTATCCCTCCCAATGATGGTTCAGTGAAATAAGTTAATCTCTGGATTATTAGCCTTCCTTTGCTTCCTTTCTTCATTCATGGCCTTGATACTGGATATATGTGAAGATTATGTGAAATGTATTGTAAAAAGAGAAAAAAGATCTTTGGAAACTCTGGTTTGGGGGGTTTGACCAACAGCAAATTGTGTTTGAAAGCTGATGCATTGTGATCTGCTTGCAGCTAGGAGCCTGAGTTGTCACTTTTTGTTCCTGATGGCAGCCTGCTGGCAATATCCAATCCCAGCACAAATCAGTGACTTCATTATGTGGGAAATGCATTGTGTTCCCTCTGACTTTTCTCTCCTCCCATGCTTTGCTATAAAGGCCAGTGTCACAGCAGACATTTCTTGTTGACACAAAATAGCAGCAATCTAATACTGTGTACTTAGTAGGCTGTGTATCATCAGCATTAGGTACCAGACACACTGGTGCCAAACTAACTAACAAAATCATTTATCAGATCACTTCAGGGGTTTTCCTGCCTTTGCTTTGCCACTCTTTGAAGAGTGATGGAATATGCTCTGCCTGACTTCTTGTCAGCAGGGGAATATACAATATGATGCCTGGCTTTTGAAATCAAACCTCCAAGGGTACACTGTAAGCAGAGAGCTGTAATGTGACTCTTGAATTCTCAATATAGATAAGTCCACTTTCATAGAAAGGCAATTTAGTATGAATGACAATGCAAAGCACTAGAATTTAATGTTCAGCATTTCCCCCCCCTGCTGTTTGTCAGGAGCCTTTTCTCAGCTGTGTGTATTTCAGAAAAGGAATGAGTTAGCCCAGGTCACTTTAATAATTTAAAGCAGCCAACGTGGAGAACTCATGATATATATACTCATGATATATATACTTATATATAAACTTATATATAAACTCATGATATATATACTTATATACTATGTAAGGCAGTTGTGTGTTGTCAGGGGAATGCTCGAAATGGTTGATTTTTTAGTGTAGCCTGTATTTAACATATGCATGTATAATTATAATGTTGTTACTCCATGATGACTTTGTACTTCCCTCCAACAACGTGGTGTGAAAACATCAGGATAGGGAAAAGTGTGTAAGCCTGTTGATGTATTTAGTCTGCAAGGATCTTTAAAAGCATGTAGATTCACTCATAAATAGCTCATCTAAGTAGTTCCATTATAATAAGCCATTTATGCTGGCAGGTATCATATGCTAAGAAAAAAAAAAGTACAATGAATTGCCTGTTTCTTTGGTGCTGGTTTTTTTCTGTGGCTTTGTGACCAGAGGCTTCTGTTCTTGGACTTTTCTTCTTTGGGCAAAAATAATTTAGAGAGTAGAGTTTGAAAGTTTGGAATGCTAGCAAGTTTGACAGATTTGTAATTTTTCAATTGTTCAGTTCCCACTTCTTAGGAAGATCCTTAGAATAAAAAAAGTTTCAGAAGCTGTAGGCAACTGCAATAATAAATACTATAATTAAAGACAATTGTACTCAGTGTTCTCTTCACATGCCAGTAAGTTTAACTTTATTTCAGGGGTTTTACTTTCAAGTATTTTGGTTGCTCTATCCCACTCTCATCTGGATTCAACATCAAAATAAGGTGCCATGTGTTGTACTTCGTTGCTATACATCTGCCAAAGCTGAATCATGATGATTTTGAATAACTGGAGCAAGATTTTCCCAAGGGTTCTGCTGTCTAAATTGGAAAACTAATTTTGCACCATAAATGGATTTATCACCACACAGACATGTATAGTCCAGAGTTTTATACCAGTTTTTGTTTTCCAGACATCTGTAGTTTATCAGAAGTCTGTAAGCCTGTGTTCTCAAATTCTTGGCTTATAATCTAGGGATGATTTGATCTGGACAGGTTAACTAAATATGATGGGAATATTAGGGGTTGGAAAGGACCTAGAAGATCATCTAGTCCAACCCCCCTGCCAGAGCAGGGGCACCTAGACCAAGTCACCCA
>JANHGL010013608.1:0-11934 GCA_024611195.1 Ceyx melanurus
GACTTGGTCTAGGTGATCCTGCTCAGGCAGGGGGGTTGGACTAGATGATCTTCTGGGTCCCTTCCAACCCCTAATATATGTGAATCTGTGAATCTGTGAAGTCTTATTGTTGTTTTCCTTGTCAGAGGAGGATTGCTCCATAAGTGTTCAGCTCCATCCAAATCCCACAATGTAAAGATCTCTAAAATTCCTTCTGGATCCAAATACTGTAATATATATATATATAAAATATATCTATATAATAGAGCACATTACCCAGTGTCAACAAATGTACTCCTGGTTTATATTTTGTTGTGTGAAAGAGACTTCAGGCAGTAGGACTGCAGCCCTGAGCTGCTGTACGAGAGAGTGGTGAGTTGGCAGTATTGGCAGAAAGGTGGGGACAAGTGTGCTGCTTCTGTAACAAAACAATTTAGCATCTCTCATTTTTTTTACCCTCTTGAAAGTTGATACTGAGAAATACCCAAGAAAAAATGTAAGCAAATAAACATAATGCTCTGTTTCATAATATAATGATACTTTTTCCCCAAGATGTTCTTAGTATGAAAGAGGACAAACTAGAACACATTATCTGTCATCTAATCACAGCACTGAAAGATGTATGCAGACACTGACTCAGAATATACAACAGCCAGATTATATAGAACAGAATTTATATGAAAAATGCCGGGTTGTCAGTCCTGAAAATTGGCATTCTTTATTCATTAAAAAAAAGCACAGATTAGTTGGCCCTATGTTTGTTTATATCATTCCCACTAACATGCCTAAAGCCTGATCATAACTTCCTTTTGGATAGGTAAAACTCATTTGCTTCCTTGTTAAGAATGTTAATGTGGAGGCCAAATAATGACATTCATTTTACAATCCAGATACCTCACTCTGAGCAATAACTGGAGGAAATGTAACAAGGAAGTAGTGTTGTCGTTCATTGTCTTTATTATAAAGTTCTTCTGAATGAGAAAGTAATTTCAAGGAGCAAAGAACTGAACTGAATTTATCCATGTGACCATAGGTGAAAGGTTTCATAGACATTTATTGATCTCAGAAGTATTGTGATGGTTTTCATACTTTTGAAGTATAAGAAAAAGGAAGCCACATGAGTTTCTTAATGTGAAAGCCTGGCTTGGTCATTCATTGTCTGTGTAGCTTGATAATTACCTATTTCCTCAGTAAATTGCTTTGGACATTTACTTTGAGATAGCAGATTAATGAAGTTCATTGAAAACTTCAGGAACCTGAAAATCTACAAAGCTTCCGGAACAAAATTTTCCAGGTCAGTGGTTATTGTACTTTTAGAATTCCACAAGGCAGCACACATTTGTATCTCAGCTTCTACTGAGTTGGTAAAAATCTTACTCTGAGCAACACTTCTATAGACCTTTGTGTCCACCAAATTTGAACAGTGAAAACAATAACCAGCCCAGTAAGCAAGACCCTGTGATTTACAATACAGAAGCAATACATGTTTTTGAAATAGCTGATAACTAGGCTGTCAAGGACAGTTCAACTAGATAACAGCTCTTCCTTCTGATTGCCTTTAAAAGTTAAATCATCAGAACAGTTATAAGCAATACGATTTGCCTGGAGTTGAACAATAGACTTTGTTAACACTTGTTTCATATTGGCACAATGGAGTAATATTTATTTATAATACTGAGAAGAGGTTCAGTATAAATTATTGTTGTAGTAGGTTGGGTAGATCTCCCCACACAGTCTTGCATCTTATCATGAGCTGCCAAAGCTACTGGGAGATCAGATGAAAACCTATGGTCTTCCAGAGCTCCCTCCCTGTGTTCAGGGACCCAGTGCTCCCAGCTGTAAGATAAGTTTCAGCGGCACAAACCGCAGTCACTCGAAAATACACATTACAGTATGATTTTCAGGAAAGTGACATTCTTACATAGTGCTGTATGATTTTTCTTATCCCATCATTCACAGCCAGAGGCAGCCTTCACTTGCCAAAGAACAAATGGTTCTGATAAATGTCAGATTTGCTCTTTGCATGACTATCAGCCTGTCAGTCACAGAGTGTGGATAGCTCTTTTTATGTATATCATAGAAATTATTTTCATCTTTCCTCAAAACTTTACATTGATTTTATCTTGTCATAATGGCAGACAAATGTAACAATCCCATCCATGGAGACCTCAGTATGGTGCATGCTGGGGAGAAACGTGTTCAGACTGGGCTATGGAGACGGAAAGCCTCCTAACAATAGCATACACTGGGCTCTGATAGGATTATATAGAGGGAAAGGGGCTGTAGGCATGGATTGAACACATTCCTCAATACTAGGTCTAGCCTGGATTGAAGGAATGGCAAGATTAATGGCACAGAAGGCATTTGGCATCAAAGCTTTGTGCTGCAGGGCTTAACTCCCTGTACTTGCTAAGCTGGGATCCACCTTTCTGGGGCTGGTCTGTTGCCAGCCAGTGACCTCCTTCCAGGGGCTGTGCTGTGCTGTTTCCCAGCTTGAATTTTTCACAGTTGAATTAATTTGATTTTGTAGAACTTCAAGTTCAAGTCCATTGAGAACATTAAGCAGAGGGATGAAAGTACCACAGCAACTTTTTTTGCAAGAAGTTACCATGGAAGATTTTTGTAATGCTACAAAGACTTTATAATAAAATATGGGAAAGTATAGAAAAAAATAAATCAAACAATAGAAATCTTTATTTATTACAAAACTGACTATTACCAAATTGACTAGAAAAAATCAGATGTTGTACAAATGGTTTACACAATGTATATGACTACATTTACATGTCAGAGTATAACAGCAGAGGAAAACAAACAAACAGAAACCTGCAGGAGACAGCCCAACAAATGCTAAGAACTTGTAGCATTTCAGAATGTAAAAATATAAAAATAACCATTCATGGTTATATATATATTTAAACCTGTACTTGAAACTGCATCATGAGTAAAACACACTAGGGGCCATAATAGCTACCAAACAGTATTGTATGCAGGGCAGTGACAGGTTTAACCTTTAGATACAGGTATTGAAATCTCCACAAGAAATAGACCTCTCAGAAATGTTTAAGAACCTTATTTCCTGTAGTACTTTGAAACACACATTTTATGCAACTCATCTGACAATGTAACTATCCTGTTAGGATAATCATCATTAATAGTGGCAGAACCCATAGGATTCCAGTGATTCCATTTATGGATTAGATCTTCCATGAAATGAAAGACCACTAAGGTTTTACAATAAAAGTGTGGTAAACTGCCTTGTGTGGGACTTGGAAACATAAAACTATGGGAATGAGCAGGCTATGTGGCAGGCACAGTATTGCAACTGTTCAAATCAAAGTACTGTGCAGACATGAGGAATAAATCCTATTATATACCTTGTCCTCATTTCCCCTTTATAAAGAAAGGGTATTCCATTACGGGAAAGATACCTCTTTAATTATCTTAATTTTTAAGCCATGTTGTTAGCCTTATTACAGACTGCCATCTCACTTTGCAGTTGAATTCATAATTTGATAAGGACTGAGGGTTTTTTTCCCTTAAGGTGACTTTTCAAAGCTCTTCAACACTGAGCTAGCAGGGCCAGTTCAGTCGTGACTGTTGTTCCCCCGGGTGTCCTACATGATATCCACAAACTGGAAACAAGTTCTTTCCAAGCTAGCCTATTGAACACCTTGGAGCTATAATAATTTAATTGCAGGCTAACAAGAGCTGTATGTAACACTCCACAGCTTGTTATCAAGTTCTATCCTGTACAGTCCATCAGCTTTACTAAATCACTATATATTCATAGGTATATTAGTGTGCTTGGTATTTTTCTTTCCATGTATCATTGCTAAGCACAGATTAACTAACATCACATTTTTCAATATAACAGTTATGGGACATTTCTCTGGTACTATTTCAGGCTCAGCAATTGTTCAACGGACACGTGTTGCAGTTTTTCCACCAGTTACCATAGGCTTTGACTTTCCTGATTGATGTATATTTATAGAGATGGTAGCAGCAGGGTCGTCACTTATTTTCTTCAAGCTGTATTAAAGAGAAAAAGAACCTATATAGTGATCAATTATTTAAAAGCAAATAGCACTGAACAAACCTCAGTTAAAAAAGAGTCAATACCCTTACTCAGATCCTACTGGATTATTTTTTACCTATGGAGTTAACCAGCAAAAAAAGCTCCTATAGTATTTAAATGTCACTTGATTTCTAATTTGAGGACTAAATTCTGGATTAAAGACGTGGTTTTCCAATTAGGGAGTTTTAGACAAAAAAACTTTTTTGCTAGTTTATCTGTGAAAGCTTGTGAACAGAGAAACTATTACATTAATTTATTATTTTTTTAAACAAAATTGTTTGAGTTGAAACACTGCATATTTACAAGTACATGTATCTTTTATTTGTTCTTCCTGAAATCAAGTTCTCTTGTCTAAACTCTGCAGTGCACTGGAGTAACATTCCTTCACTGGGGCATTTTATTTTAAAATCTATACATCAGTGCTCAAAATCAAATGCTATTTTTTCAGAGTCTTGTAGATAAAGAGATTCTATTTAATGACTATTATTTTCTCCAACAGTATGCACATGTAGATTTCCCCATTTCTGATCTGCATCATGCACAGAAGACATGTTTTCTTGGAGTTTAAACTAGACAGCTATAAGCCATACAGAAGTTATCTTCTTAGCATACAAACTGCTCTCTGTTCATGGTGACAAAATGTGATGGCATTTAGTAAATCTTACATTGTGAGAATAAAGCTTGGAAAAAAAATCTATTCTCTTTCACTCACAGTTCTACAGAAATTCTAAATGAGGTTGCAAGAAGAGTCTCCTGTTGCACCTACTTTGTCGCCTGTGAAACGCGATGGGCAGCTCCCGGCTGGGAATCAGCAATCCCGAATGGAGCGTTGTGACTGGTTTGCTGTCAGTTGCTGTAATTTGGTATTTGCGGATGATCTGAAACACAAACATTTCAGTTAGCACACTCTGACACCCAGATCTTCTGGTGAGATTCAGTGGAGAAGGACCAGGATGCCACTGTAGAGCACTCACCCAGAACAGGGCCAAGTGAAGCTGCAGCTCTGCCACACGGCGCCCGATGCACATCCTCTTCCCAATGCCAAATGGAACATGAGAAAAAGGGTTTATTAAGTTCTTCTGAAACCAGCGCTCTGGTCTAAACTGAGTCCAGCCATTAAAGTACTCTTCAGTGCAACCCAGGGCATGGCTATTTATCATTAGTATGGTCTATGAACAAAACAATAGAGACTCTTATTATAAATTTAACTTAAAGCTACCAAGTGAATCAGCTCGATAATGGAAAAAAATAATGCAACAATAAATGTGAAGCAGTTTCCTCAGAAGATGTCGTATAATTCTCCAAAGATTAATTCAAACACAGAAAACCATGGGAAAATTAAAAAAAAAATAATTAAATAGTACACTTAAATATTTTTGTCTCAATTCAACAACAGTGCAACGGGTACAGTTTTCAGTTTGGGGAATTCTTGGTGTAAATTCCTCTGTCTTTATCCTGGAATTCATTCTTCAGCAAAGTCATTTTAAGCCTGAAATATGACCAGCTTCAGTGGCTTACAGGAAGCTAATCAATGTCAGAATATTCTAGTAAACTAAATTAGTTGACTTACCCCTTTGGGCAGTACATAATCTCCCAGAACCATTTCTGTGTCAATGGTGCGAGTGGTAAATGGCACTGATGGTGTTAATCTACAGCCGAAGAAACAAAAAGAGATTAATTTTCAGGTTTTTTTCTTCGTGTATCTATCATAGTTTACCTTAAACAACAAAATTATATATACTACAAAATTATTTCTCCATAATACACAGTATGATCACTTTGTGATAATTTGAGTTTGTTTTGCAAATGATTTGAGAATTTTACCTCATGGATTCTTTCAGACATGCTTTTAGGTAAGGCATATTCCTCAAGGTCTCAGCACTTGGACTCTCATTAGCAGCTAAAACACTCTGTATTTCCTGGAAAAGCTTCTGCTGAACATGTGGATTGCGTGATATGTTATACAGAGCCCACAGTAAACTATTGGCGGTCTGAAACAAACCAAAACAAAACACAAGACCTCTATTTGTGGTGACAGAAACAAGAAGATACCAAAAGTTCAAAGCAACATTTATGGCTAGTCACTGCCTTCTGATATTTGTAAACCTGGATTATGAGATACCCTATTTGTTCTCTAGGAGTAATAAACAGAAGAATCTAGTGATTTCAGGCAAAAATTCAGGTGCACTTAGGCCACCAAAGTAACTACAGGATTAGCTCACTATCAGAAGCTGTGATGGTTAGGGTATGGAAGAAAACAGGGAGTTAGAAGAATGCCTGTTTTAACAAGATCTTGGAAAGTGTTGTTTACAGTTTCAACTCCAGCAATCTGGAGCTCTGTGATGGCAGCATACAGCTCCTTCTTGGAAAGCTGTCCTCCAGAATAGATGTCACACAGGAAATCCTCCTGAGGGTTTGCAGAGTGCTTTTCCAGTCGACAGTCAATGGAGTGTTTGGCTGAGGAGGGAACAGCAAGGGATAATTAATGGAAAATCACTAAAAATATTACAAACATAAAAGCAGAAATATCTCTCACATACAGGATTTTGAAAGAAGATGCAAAGCTGTGAGTATCATGCTGAATAGATAAAGGTATTTTCACTTTTTAGACAAAAATCTCAGGCACAAAATCACTTCTGAACAGAAGGAGTTCCTGCAATCTCTTAGGAATCCTGCTTTCTTAAATGAGGAAAGGAAATCGGTGATGTGTTCAGTGAAATATTTAGCAAACAGAAATATGAGTGTGTAAAATTTATTAGCTTGGATTTTTCAAAGAGGATCAAGGTGTTAAAAAAAAAAAATCAAAGAGACTTAGCACTCAAGATTCCCCGAGGGGAAATGTAAGCCTTTGATTTATTAGAGGAAGGCAGGAAGGCAAAAATAGATGCCACATTTCTACATGGGTTTGGGTTTTTTTTGTTTTGTTTTGGGGTTTTTTGGTTTTGTTTTGTTTTGTGTTTTTTTGTTTGTTTGTTTGTTTTGTTTTGTTTTGTTTTTAATCTAGAGGGCTAGATATTGCCCACCACTTCTCCTGATTATCCTAGTTGTTAAGACCTGTTCCTAGTAAGAAGTTATTTATGTCAAGTGAAGGTATAAAGCTGTTTTTTCTGAACAAAACTGATTTAAAGTGTCTTTCCTAAACCCCACAAACTAAGAAGTAATCGAGTGGATGTGTGTCTGGCATGACCAAAAGTGCTAAGTACTGAAATACCCAAGATAAATATATCATTCAGCATTACAATCATCCAAGTGCCAAAACCTTTCTTAATCATTAGTTATAACTGTCTCTGCCTAGCAAAATATTGAAAAACATAACTTATCTTCATATCTAGAGCCAGAATTTTTGTAACCTTGAAGACAAATTCATCTTAAGGACAGAAATATTGTCAAAAATCCAAACTGCACCATATCATTTAAATTGCTTGTTTTTAAGACCAACAACTATATTCCAGGTTGTGCATAAACCCCATAATTTCTTTCTTTTTAGCAAACAGCCTTTTGTCGCATTTAAAATTATTGTTTCTCACAAAAACAACTCCCTTTGAGGTCTATTTGAGGGAAGTGCCTTTTCTTATTTGTATACCTTTTACCTTTAAAGGGGTTATACACTTTATGGCTATTTACTCTCTTGACAGTTTAAAGTATACTTTTGATGTTCCTTCGTCCCAAATTTCTGGGGCTTCCCTGGGGAATGCCCTGCCCCAAAACCAGACCTAGGTGTTTATATAGTCATAAGAAAACAATGTTTCCATGCTTGGAATAAGTCTGTGGTTAGCTGCAGCAAAGGTGTCTCAGTCTGTGCTGAAGGCAGAATGAATAGCAGCATAAGGCAGTAGCAAATATGATGAAAGTTAATTCAACCAAGCAGGAAACAGAGATGAAGGTAAAGCAGAGAAATTGTGTTTAAAACAATAACCTGTTTTAAATATGTCATCCCATGCTTTAGTGTGAGCTTGCCAGACTTTTGTGTTCAGCCCCTTGTGAAGTTCCACAGGGGTCACCATCATCATTCCAAAAGTAGCCATCATCTGTGGTGGAGAAAGAGTTTTTGAAATCTGTCTTTATCTACTTGCAATCTCTGAACAAAATTAGACTGTAAAGTAGGAGGCAATTTTCAGGAAGTCAAAATTCTGACAGATTTTCCATCCTGGACAGAAAGGATGGGTCTCAACCTACTTAGATCACATCCATCTAAAAATTAGGGGCAGACAGTGAAGGACAGGAGGATTTTCCAGTGGGTGATTCATCCGGTCTATTTTAGGCACCCAGTTCAGAATGGGACAACCCATCCTTTGGCAGTGTCTCTCTCTCCCTTGACAACAGATGGAGCTAACAAACTAGACTAGCCTGGCTGCCTGTCTTTTAAATGGCTAAAATTAAGTAGTCCAAGTTGCAGCAGAATGCACAGTGGGTGTGCTTGCAGGAGTGACTAACCTCCAAATTCAGCATATTTACTTAGTCCCACACAACTTCAAGAGTGCCACCCAACAAACAACAAGTGTTGCACAACAAGTCCCTCAGAAGGAGGGGGAAGATAACCAACAAATCTGACGGCTCTATTTCCAGGATTTAGGCATTTCACAAATTAGATAGGTGTTCAGTTCTAGCTTTGCATATCAAAGTGTCACCTTGGACGTGCAAGGCTGCCTATACACTTGTAGCACAGAAGCTTGAGTTTCTTTTTTCAGGTAACTTGTTTAAACTGGTATCCTCTCATTAGTAGTAGGGGTAGAAAATCACTACAGCCCCAGTAAAGACTCTTCCTTACCGTTTTTACAGCCTTGATGAAGTTCAAACTTTCTTCTTCTACATCCTGATGTAGGAGACCAAACCTTTTTCCATACAGCACCAGACAGATACCTATTGTTAAGCAATATTATCATTAAAGCATATAAACAAAAGTGTGTATGATGACAATAAATGGTGGACAAGGAAGGACTTGTATTATCCTTCTGAAAAATGTCCTATGATGCACACTTATGAGAACAGCACTTCAGAGCAGTTCCTTAATGTTTGCCTCAGACCCAAGTAGCAGTTTATCTAGTTAAGGTGCCCTTATAGTAGCATTTTCTTCACAAATAAGAATTGCCACTGATTCCCTCACGAGCTGCAGATCATTCTGCCAAGCAGGACTGGAGTATTTGACAAATAAGCTATTAGGCAATGCTGCTGAAGAGAACTGAGTCACAAGAAAACTAGGCCTGGAGAGGACATCTAGTCCATCATCTCCTAGCCCATTCCGCAGCCAGAAACCACTTGCATACACTGGCAGCATCCCACACTCCACCAGTTTCCACTTGTTTTGTTATTTTTTTTTAAGCTGTCACTTCTTATTTCTCCCTTTCCAAAAGGAGCCATCACCACTGACTGTGGAAAAAAACAGTGTTTGCAGGAGCTCAGTACACAAGTTGCTGAGATGAGCCACCCAGAGCCGACAGGTCTGGCACAGCTCATTCATCTATGCCCTGTACCCAACCATCCCTCTTTTTGGGAACCACCAAGGCAGTTCCTTCTACCCTAAGTCATTCCTGGTTCCTTAGTGTGCTCTGAAAGGTTTTTACAGATGGAGGCTCCTGTCTTGGTAACTTATTCCAGTGCTTCTCAACCCAAATGTAAACATTTAAAATTGGATTTTCTAACCCTTTCCTGCAATGCTTTCTTCACTATTATTGCATTATTTCATTGATCTTATCCTGCTGATACTTAACACATATCAGATGGACCAAAAAGGGCATGTGCTATCTGGTCCCACAGTAGATGAATGCACTGTGATTCCTCTAAGTTTGGGATTTATAAGTCACTATAGTGTTTGCCACATAGATAACAAGATGGAAGAGTCTGCATAGCTGCTGATGAATTTTGCACATGTACTGTTACACCCCAGGCTTTTCTGCAACCCACTTTTCAAAATATTGTAGCTGATAGTTTGGAAATAATCAGCCTACACATTCATCATTGATCATATTGCAATGCCATGGTAGGTACATAATGCATAAAAAGGCAAAAAAATTATTGGGCAAAACCTAACTTACTTTCAAATGACCATTTGTTGAATTCTGAATAGACATCTTCTATTTGTCCATTGTGATTACAGACATCATCAATTCTGTACATGAAGTCCTCCAGGACCTATGCAGTGGAGAGAAGAGAGACAGAAAAGAAGGAAATAAAATTACATCAAATAATAAAAATCTTGTGTAATTTAAATTTCAACTGCCTTTTAAACAGATAACAATCTTGCATATGAGAGGAATACTTATTTTTCCTGTTCTTTGAGCAAGATTCAATTTCCCCCTGTGTTAACATATGTTTGGATTTTATATGACTCTTATGTTACTACTGCTTGTACTTCAATGGACTGAGCTTTCCTCCACAGGAACGAAATGCTTTAGTCTCACGCTGGGATAATGCTGGAGTTTCACAATAAAGAGGATTAAGCTGCTTATCACAGATGCTACTCAAATTCAATGAGGATCACAGAGGTTAAAGAGGGAGGTGTTTCCTGATGTAAGAATGAAGGGGTAAAGGCAAACACACTGAATACAAGAAAAATGAGCAAACACTCTGTTTGCAGGAGCCTGTATCATTGTGGAATAATCTTAACTGTTCTGTGAAAACAGACGATCTGAACTACAGGTTTCTGTGTGGTCAGACACCGATAATCAATTTGTAGTCATTATTCGCTGACTACATAAAACTTATGGTTTTAACACTGCAGAGCAAATCAACAACTATCCAGGTAAACCGAATAATTTGATCTTTTATTTCCCAGGTTTCCAGGGGAGTGGGGATAAAGAAAGAATTTCTCAAAGCACAGTACCTCATTGATCATGGTATCCAATTTCTCAACTTCCCTGGGTTTCATTAATTTCTTTTGAAAGGCACTTCTTACTCTCTGCCAATCCTTTCCTTCCCTGGATTGAATTAAAACCAGTGAGGTTGAAAAGAGAAATGCTTAAAGAAGGAGAGAAAAAAACCCAAACAAAATAAACTCGCCCCACGTGCAACGTCTCCGGCAGCACCGATGCGCCTTCAACGCACCTCCAAGCGCAAACTTGACGCCGCAGCCGCTTCTCTAGGGACAGCGGGTGAAACCTCCTCCGGGCGATAGCTGTGGGCGGCGAGTCCGCCGGCACAGCCTCCGGCCGGGGCGAAGCCCGAGGATGGAGACTTGGTCCCCGTGGAGGTGCTTGGCTGGAGACGGCCGCCCGCCCGCAGCATCCCCCGGGCACCTCGGAAACCGCCCTCGCCCGTATCGCAACAACCGGCGCTCCCCGCTCCTCCCTAGAGCCGCTCGGGTGCTGCGGGTGCCACTTACAGGATCAGGAGTCCGTAGCCCGCGTCGCGATAGTCCCGATAGGCTTTCCAGGGCTTGATCTCCAGGCGCTGGGGGCAGGAGCTCTCTCGGCGGTACGGGGATTCCAGGAGGCAGGGGGCTGCAATGTGCACCGAGTCGAAAGCTCCCAGCTTCATGCGGAATATCTTCCCAAACCTCCTGTGGTACTCAGCCTGGGGGCGCAAAAAGAACCCCCCGCCCCGGTGAGTGCGGGGCGCTCCCCCGCTTCCCCATGCCTCAGCATCCCCATCCCCAACCCTCCGCCCGCCTCACCAGCGTCTCATGTTGCCTCTTGAGCCCCCCCTTCCAGAGGACGTCGGGCAGGCTTCCCATCAGCGGCCAGCTGGGGGGTCCGGGCAGGGCGGCCAGGGGGTGTCCGCGGCTACGCGGAGGGGGGGGCGCCGCCGGGGGCGGGTAGCCGGGCTGCGGAGCGCGGCCGGAGCGCGGAGCCGGCGGGGGCGGAGAGTACGGAGCTGAGAGCACATCCTTCCACCCCCTCCCCTCCCCGCTACGCTTCAAAACAAACCGTCACCAAAATGGT
>JANHGL010013609.1:0-19161 GCA_024611195.1 Ceyx melanurus
TTTTTTTCCCTTTTTTTTTCCTTTTTGTTTTTCCTTTTTTTTTTTCTTTTTTTTTTAAATAGAAATCCAGGCATTTCCTAAATGGGATCCCTGACTCAGAGCCGGGACTACATTTTACTAAACTACATTTTAACAGCCAAACTACTCAACATGAGTCTAAGATATTAGAGAGGATCTCAGACCAGAACATGGAGTCATGACCCAGCTCTCCAGCCTCACTTCTATACTCCTCACCTTGTCTTGCAGCATAGACATTTTCAACAAGAATTAAACTCCTTGTAAGTACTACAGACCCAAGTGGTACTAGGCACCAAAACCAAGAATCTGCTTTTAGATACATAATTGTAAGGATATTTTATTTTGAATGGAAAATATTTATCCAAATAGGGAAGGAGGGTCCACTATTCATTTTAGGCTAGAGGCCAGATGCTGACCTGGTGTAAAATCAGGATGTCTTCACGACTTCAAAGATCTGAGTCCAGATTTACAATCCTGAATATAAAATTAGAATCAATGCGATTTGTGGTTAATCATTTCACCTCTGAGTGCTTTTGTGGAATGATGTTGTTCTTCTGCCTCACAGAGTTTATGTGTCAGATAAAAAGTGCTATAAAAAATCATTTTAGAAGATTTGCTACTGTGATACATAATTTTTGGCCAACTGTTTCTTCTCAGGTGACAGAACCTTTCAATCTAAGCAAAAGATTGCTCTGCAAGAAGTCTCCTTCCTTGAAAATACTATTTTAGTTAACACCTGAAGGTGTGTGTATAAACGTAATTTATCCCCATCTTGAAGCCATTTTATTGGTCACTGGGATTTTCCTGCTGGAGCACTAGGGGCTCTTGTAGCACCCACCATCTGCTCTGGATCATTGCCCGTGTCTGCTCCTGCCCCATGGCAAAAGCTGGGCAATTTGGGGTAGTTTTATCTCCCACCCCTACTGTTACCCACCTCTCACATGGGAGATTCCGACTTAGTAGCTCACGTGCCCAGGCACAAAGGTTTTAAATTATTTACAAGATGAAATTAAAATTTATTATGAAAGCAAAGTGAGAATAAAATAGAAAGGAAACTTTTTTTCCTACATATTTCACAGCTACTGATTCCTTGTCATACAGTCTTCCCATCCTGACTAACTTCAGAGCTTTTCAGTGGTTCTGGGGATGGGAAGAAACAGACTTTCCAGGGAATTGAAAATTTTATGAATTCCTAATAACTGAACCAAACTGCAGCAGAAGTTATCAATCCCCTGATTTCTCCTGAAGGAATACCAAAAGGCAACTTTTTCCCAGCTACTGTTTTCACTAGTACCCATAATTTTTGTATGTGAGGCACTCCCGAAAACAACAAAAAAGTGGGCTTTAATGTGACTTAAATGCTTAAATGCTTGAATACTGTGGATTGATTCTTGTGGTTTAATACCAGATTAAAAATAAATGTGCTCTTTGTGGTGTTCCTTGTGTGTGACAAAGACTGGTTTGAGTCTTTTGTTTCTTGTTACTTGTAGATAGCACTTAGGAAAACACATTCCCAGTGGCCCCATGGACTAAAATATCCTTTTGAAACGGAGGATTCCCTCCTCCTTTTTACCCTGGGGCAAATCTAAGTGATAATGTGAAATACCTGCACAGAAACTGGCATCCTTGCTCTCACTAAACTGCATATTGCACCTGAGGGCAAAACAGGGGTGTGTGTGTCATGCAGAGCACTCTGGCATGGATTTGAGGTTTCAGACTCTCCGAATCATGTGATGATTGCTATTGATTCATGCTGAGGAAAAATTAACTCTGTAAACTCCAGAATGTCATGTCCCTGCCACCGTGACACTAATCCCGGTCTAGGAACAGAAGTGGATGTCACAAAGAACCTCCTGAGCTTGTCTCCTGGCCACCAGCAGCCTGGAAAGTGGGAGAGAGCCTCTTCTGCACATCCTTGGAGAGAATACTTTCATCTGGGAGACAGCCTAAACCACCAGTGAATTTGCACCTGGACCTTGTCCTGTCTTTAGGTGGGCTCTGGCAGCATCATGGTGCAATCAGGCTGAGTGCAAGGTGGTAATTTCTGCCACCCCTCCTCCCCCCTCACTGCAGAGGCTTCTGACACAGGTTTGGAGTAAAAAAAGAAAACCTGCATGGATTGAAAATTGAGAAAGGATAATAATGAGAGTCGTGGGCAAAACCTACACTCTAAACCAGTGTGTCTGCTCCAGTTCCCTTATTGCAACTCTGGAAGCACCTGGTGGAGATAATCTTTAGAGAGCTGTGGTAAGACTGCTGCAATACAAGAAAGATTTCTGTGGACTTTTAGCCTCCTTTATTTCTACTACCAACATGTGCCCCACTGGCAATAATGAAAGTGGAACCAGCAGTTAATTCAGAGATGGGGCTGCATGTGTTAGAGGGCACCCTTTTGCATAGAAATCACTCCCTTTTTTAGGGATGCTGATTCCAAGATCTTCCAGAAATCATCTGAATGTAATCTGAATGAGAAAGACTATTTGAAGCAAGAATTACATGTCTGTGAAAGATAAGATCTCAATTCAAAACTCACTGAAGTTGAAGTCTGTTAACTCCAAAGGGTCTTCACCTCCTTGTGAAAAGACCTCTGGAGCCAGGGATCCCATGGAAATACCAAATCCAACAGGAGGAGAAGGGGAAATTTCACTAACAGTTGGCTTCCTTTGTGGCCTAATTCAAAGACATTAAGAAGAGTGCAGTATCATGGCAAGTGAAAGACAGGCTCAGTTTCACACATCGGTGAAGGGGTTGAGAGTAACTTGAGGGAAAAGTTGGCTGGAGTGGGAATCCCAGCCAGGCTGACATGGCAGAAAGTCGGAACCTGAAGCTAAATTTAACTTAAACCTGCTCCCTCTCCTACTTGCTTTGTTTCCTGCTTAACCCTGACTGCAGAGAGCAAAACTTCTCTTTCCCTTGGATTCAGCCAGAGAGTTTAGAAAAGGCAGATGCCAGTCCAGGTGTCTGTGCTCAATCTGAGGGGTGCAAGCACTGCCCACAGTGACCTAGAGACATTGCCTTTGCCTTTGCAACATAGACTGCTTCAAATGCTGCTTACACTCTAGAGTCTTCATAACCCAAGTCAACTGGTATTTTCTTTATTTTTTTTTAAGAAATAAGTGATAATTATGACAATATGCAGTATTGTGTCTGTGTGACTTTCATATCCAGCTTCAATGTTTCTAATGTAGCTTCAAATTCATTCTTTCCCCCCACCCACCCAAGAAGCCAAGGCAAAGATAATTTAGAAATCTTTAGGACTGTTTACATTTGGAATGTTCATGGAAAAAAATGGCTTTGAAATGAAAATACATTTTAACAAGAATGTTTTTGTTTAGTTCTGTTCTGCTAAACATGACTTAAATACACTCAGAGTTTGGGTTTTTATTTATTTGGTAATTTGATTGTCAATTTAGGAAACTGCCATTGGTTATTTGAAGAGGGTGTTTATTTAGTGTTACAGTTTTGGGTCAGTTCCCCTCAAAGGAAACTTCAAACATATAGAATGGCAAACTTGACAAATCATGTCAACACTTAGAATTGGACACTGCTTTCCATTAACGCTTAGGTAAACGAAATATATCTGCTAGGGACATTTTTTGTTAAGTGGTTATCAACGTTTGTGCTCTACCAAGTAATTCTGATTGCCATCCTTTCTAAGGTTTTAAAAATGTAACATTTAGGAAAATAAAATAATAATTAAAAAAAAGTTGGAAGAAATGCACTAGGAGATGCAAAGCCAGGTTTGAAAAGGTATTTGCAGAAAAATCCAACACAGCCAGAGTAATTCTCCTTTGAATTTAAATCCAGAGGGATTAAAGCAGTTTCACCTAGTTTGGTGTAACCAGCCAGAATCTGGCACACACACTACTTACATACTTCTGCAAAATCCGCTGGCTGACTTGATTCAGCTTTCAAAATCTGTCCTTAACCGATCTGCCCGGCCTCACCCTGCTGTTGCATCACCACTGACTCCTCTGCTTGTGCTGGGAAAGAAAATGATGGCTGCCTTTTTTAGCCAGAGCATACCTAAGTTTCCCAAGTCAGAGGGAGTCAGTCCATTAATATAAATGGGCTCTGAACCAAGTCTGAAGTGATTTCACAGAACACCACTGATCTTCAAAGTGGACATGCTTGCTGAACTCAAAAGCTACAGAGCGAGCATTGTATGAGACAATTTATTTGACAATCACAATTCCTCTTCCCCCACACTTAACCTTGGGAGAACTTCTGAGAGCTTTGGACGTTTTGTTGGAGACCTTACTAATCCAAGTGTCCAACTTCTGGGTCACACCATCTCAAAGTTAATCCCAGTTTATCTGGGAATCTCAGCTGGAGGTTTCCCAAGAGTCTCTTTGAGATCTCTGTGGTTTTCAAGCTCCATCTGACTTAGATGATCTTTCAAATTGCTTTTTACAACATTTAGGTACTTTCCACATCTGGCCCTGAAGCTGGAAGTGTGTGAGGCTCAGACCCAGTAAAACATAAACTGAACTTTTATGAACCCCTTCAACAAAGAATAAAATAAAACATAAAATCTCTGTTGGTTTGCAGATTGGCCTGATTCTTTTATTTATTCACTCATTCATTACCCTTGCATAAAAACAACAAAAAAAATATTTTAAGTTCAGTAACTTCCTGAGAAATATGAGAAACCAAACCACTGGTTTGGTTTTGAACCTGCCATTTAATTCTTAATATCCAGAACACACATAGCAGACATTATCAATGTTGTCTACTTAAGCCATATTGCTGCATCTTATTTTTTAAAGCTGTTTTTTCTCTGCCTTTGGTGGGGTTCTCATAAATTATTAGAATGTGGGCAAATTCCATTGGAACTCAGTACCATGCAGAAAACACTGGATTTTTGGGTTCTCATAGTGGTTTCTAGACAATTGCAAATATCTGTCATATTTGTAAATGGTATATACATAAACTGTACATACGGTTTCCACTTCAGCTCCCCCCCATTAGTGTATATGAACAGCTGTCCATATGCAAATATTTTAAGCCTTTCTACAATAAAATCTTTGAAAGTGCAGAAGTTGCTGTACTTTTTCCTCCTAAAATCTATCTCTGCCAACACAACTGTGGTCTCCAGATCCTGAGGTTTCATACAACTCTGTCAATACCCACTGGTTCCAGGAGATACTCAGCCTCCAGTCTCCCAGCATTACCAGCACCATACAGAGCTAAAGCTCCTGAGTTTCTAAAAGTACAGATTTGGTGGTGACCACACTGCTATGATTCAGTGGGTTTTGGCTCAGGTTTCCCTCAAAGTGTTTTTTTTTCTTCTAAACTCTCTGTCCCTCACCTTAGCCTTTTAAAGTCTGGCCTTTACACAAGCAGTTTCTTCAGCTATACAGTTTTCATTCATTCATGTTGTTTCTTTTGAACAGAAACACACTCTACCTCTATACAGATAATTAGTTGCAAACTTCTCCGTCTATACAAAGTGAAATGTAAAACTGCAAAGCAACTTTGCAGTTCCCATACTTTCTTCCCATGGGGAGGCCCAAACAGCAGTTTGTCACTCACTCTCAGTCCAAGGACATGCACATTTGCAATGGACTTGCAGAAAACAGGGAGCTGGATGCCCTGGTGAACATCCCCAGCTGCCTGTTTAGTGGGAAGTCTCCAGCACTTTCTAAGGATTAAATAGAATTTAAAAGATCTAGTGCTTTTCACAAGGATGTAAAGATACCTATGATGCAAATTTAAAAAGCCCCAAAAGGAATTGCCTGAAGTACTTAGAGAAGCTGATGAAGTATAATAACTGCGAGGCTTTTCCTTGCACCCCAGTGGCTGGTTGAGCTCCTTAAAGTGCCAGGGATTTCAACGAGGAGGATTGCACTAGAAATCACCTGCTCTGTCTCTGGGAACAGACTCTGTGTTCCCAAAAGGAGAAAAGCAGTCCCAAGAGTGCTAAGCACGCCTGTGCCCGCGGAGCTCTGCATTGCTCAGTTTCACAGCCAAGGCCTTCGGGATCCATCTGAAAATCTTCCTTGATATTTAAAGCAGCAGCAAACTAGCCCTGAAATGTTGGTACAACTAGCTCTAATATATCAGAAACATTTCTCATAGTCAGATTATATAGAGCAGGAACATTTTGCAAGCAAGCTAATCTTAGCTCATGCAAAGTGTGTTTCATTATAAAAACTGAGGGGCAGCAATCTCTGTTGCCACTAAATTCCATTTTGATTCAAAATGACATCTCCTAAAGAAAGATCACAACTGACCATAACAAACACAAGACAGTAAAATAAATAATGCTATTTCTAGGAGGGAATTTATAGTCCTGAAGTCATTTAAGAACAGAAAGGAGGTCAGGAAGAAGGATCACATTATAAAACGAAAGCTATTCTGACCTATTGAATAGCAAAGAGACATTTTGGCCACCTCCTAGGGAGCACTGATTATGGCCACTCAGCAACCTCTCTAGGTGGTGGTGAAAACATCTTGTTTCTATTCATTAGTTCAGCGGTGTATTCATTCCACAACAGACAAGTTTACTAACCCCTCCCTCCTCCCCAGCAGCACTCCTGGTTTGCAAATATGTCATCCACAAGCAAAAAAAACCCTGGAACTGCACCTCAACATGCCCAAATTGTCTTTTTTTTTGCCTTTTAAATCCCCTCTCCTGTGATATTCTGTATTTCTACAGAACATCCACTCTTCAGGCATTGCAGGGAAGCCCCTGTGTCTCAGATGAGCGAAATGACACTGGAAAAGGTGGGTTAGAGACTAGTCCTCGGTTGCAGGAGTGGAGAAAGAATGTGAGAGAAGAGCAGAGACAGTTTCCCTGCTGTGGTGCATTGCCCAGGTCCTCTCCCCTGATCTCTAGCAAGGACTGTACAACCCAAATGCTGTGGGACCAGAGTGTGCACTCGGTGTGGATGGGAGGCTCTGCAGCACCGACTGCTGCATTCCTTGGGAAGAGATACCTTTCTGCATCTCTTAAAGCTATTGTTTGTGCACAGCAGTGAACGAACTACACATGTTCCTACTAAAACTGTCCTGCGATATTAAGGTTGTCCTAACCTACTGGTCTGTCCCTTCTTGTCTCACTGTCTGAACACACCTCTTAAATTCATCCTTGTGTATTCTGACTGTGCCCTGGGGTTGATGTTGCTCCTGCTCCCATAACTTCTCTTGGAAGTAAACCTCCCTGCCTTGACAACTATAAATCTTCATTTCCAGCCCAGAAGTGTCCTGGCTAGTTCCTGCTCAGTAGCTCTTGCAGCATTTGTCATTTACCTTAAATATGTTCCCTCCCCCTTTTATCTTCCCCAGTCCAAATGAGAGAGAACAAACCCATCTCCCTTTTGCATTCATATTGCCAAGACAAACCAAGTTCCTCAGGTCCCTCCTGCAAATAAAGATTCTCGTGCTCTGTGAGTAGCCCTGATCCAGTGTGAATTAATCTTCCTTAAATCCTGGACATCAGGAAGTGCGCAGCACTCACAATTGACACCCAGAGGTGACAGCCTCCACCTCTCCATCATGCACACCCCAGGACACCAGGCCTCTGCTCCTCAGCTCCAGCCACCGGGCTCAGGATTGCCCTGGGAAGAATGCAGACAGGCGCCAGGCAGCAGGGCACTGCCAAACCTTTCCCCAGCCCCTCAGATGCATCTTTAGAAATGTTAAACGTGGCCTTTGAAAGTCTGCCCTGCACAGAATTATCTCCAATTTCACAGAGATTCTGGGAGCAGCACCGTGGCACCTTGTTCTAGTCAAACTGGCGGGTGCTGCACCAGCTCATAGCCGGTGTTGGAGACTTAGTGCAAACACAGGCTGATGGAGTTTCTTCTGATACAATGAAAATGATGTTTTAAACAGCATGTACAACACCTCAAGTTCATAGCTTAAGTGGATGCAAAGAATCAAGTATGTTACAAAATCCATATGCCTAAGACATATCACTATTTAAAAAACTATTTTTTCCTTGACTGAAACCAGAAGATTTCTCTCAAGTCAGCAGGAAGAAAAAAACAGCCTATGTGAGACCATTGCAACCATATTTCCACAAGGTCAAGAGCCATTTCTGTCTGCAGTACCACCTGCCTGTCATGATAAATAATTTTTGTTCTGATTTGTGAAGTTTGCTGCCATGAGAATGAGCCCATTTGTTCCTTAATGTATGTAAGATGTGCAGCATGACACGGATTTGCAACAAACAGACATGGTCCGACAGCTTATACATCTGTCCTCAATATTTCATTCCCTGAAGATGTCAGCTTTTCAAGTGCAAGGTTACCAAAAGTACTGATCCCTGACCAATATGTTACCTTAAGGTCTAGGCACTAAAGAAACCTTAGCATTTATACTGAGGACTTCTCTCCAGCAGTGAGATCAGGACTGTCACTGAGAAAAATTGCAATGGCTGCTCTTGCTTTTAAAACAGACATTCCAAAATCATGCAACTATTGTAAAATCTTGGTATCTCACACCTCTGCATAGTCATATCATCACTGCTTGATTTAATATCTGCCAGAATGCTTTATTAAAATATTTCTATGTAAGAGGCTATAGAGTCATGTGTGACAGGAGCCAGGCTGTACAGTTATGCTTCTGACTGTGTGCAGCCAACAGAGCATCAGGGCAGCCCCGAGGAAGGGGCACTGGGATGTCTCTGACAAGAGATCACAGTGAGCCCATAGTGCCAGCTCAGACTGATATTGGTCAGTGATAAGACTACCAGTAAACACCACTATGCCAGGGCTGCTGTCTATTAAAATGTCAATATTAATGTGCAAAGTCATTTTGTGTAAAAATATCAAGAAACAAAACAAACAACCCCACACACACACTGAGAAGACATCAAGGTTTTATACCATGATAAAATTATTATTTTATACCATTAAGAAATGATGTAGTCAGTCTCATGGATGTATATTTAGTGGGTGGGCTTTAAGATATATTACCACACTGCTATAGAGAAGCAGTGAGAAATGCCACAGCTGCCTTCTGCCTTACAGCATCTAGTCTGCACATGGAAAACTGGCTGGTGCCCACTGGATGCCACAATGCTTAAAAAGACCCCAGTATCAGAAATCCCTGAGACTCACCCAAGGTTATGTACAAAGATCCCATCTTAAACAACATTACTTAGCACAAAGATGTTGGAGAAGGTTAGGAAAACCTTAGCAGAAATATCCCAAGTATTGCAACTGCTTGTGTAACCTGGCAAAATATTCCAAACGCAAATCCTCTTAACAAGAGTCTGAGGTGTTTTTTTTAAATTTTGGGAACTGTCTGTACTTTCAACTGTTCCCTGAACATCAGCAACACATTCAAACATGCGAGGCCATCCTACTTGTCCTGAGCCACCAAAATACATGGCTCAGCATGTTGTTTGTTCTTTGAGCTAAAGCTCTCCCCGTAGTGGGTTTACACAGAGAGATGTGTCAGTGTCAGACTTGCCCCCAGTCTAGCTGTGTGCTACCTGCTGGGCACTGGGGTTCTCTAGGGCAGACAGATGAGCACGTGTTTGGGTGAGATGCTGCAGCAGATGCTGGTAAAGCTTACTAAACCAATCCCATTCATTGATAAATCACTCCCATACCCTGATTCTCTCCATCCCAAAGACTTTTATATCATACTTCCGAACATTTTGTTCTGGGAGTGTGATTTTCACTGTGGTAGCATGCTTGAGTCTATGCATTAATAGGATTTGCAAGATATTATCAAACCAATAACATTTCTGACACATGGACCAATTTCCTATCTGTGCCAGCCTTTGCACGGCCAAATCCCATAGTGCCCGTGCCTTCCTGCAGACAGCACGAGCCATCCCATGAGCCATCTCATTCTAATTCACCACCACTCTTCCTTTCCCTCCCCCAGACATTCTTTGACATGATTAGTGGCTAAATCAGGTTATTTAATTGAAAGAAATATAACTGAACTTTCTTCTGCTGGGAATGTGCCAGAGGCCATATCATAAGCAATGTCAAAGAATATTGGAAATAATATAGACCTCTGACATTTGTGTTTAGCAATCCAGCATGCCCCAGGTGGTTTGTTTGGGATTGGAATTTGTCACTGCTGTGAGGAGATAGTCTTTGGTGGTTGGGGCTTAAGGATTGCTGCAAAGAGATATAATAAGATATGTTTAAACAAGTCACTGGAATGCTATGCTTTAATCTCCTACAATGTTTTGCACAGCCATGTCCAGAAGGATTTCTTTATGAGAGACATCCAAGCATTGTCCTATTCTCTCTGAGATGATAACAATTGAAGAAAATACCAATTTTTTAGAGCACCTTACAGTTCAGGTATGAAATATTGATATGTAAGCAACTCAGTTGGTATTCATGCCATTCCTTTGTCTTTCCATCCCATCCTCTAAACACCAGAGCAATTGGCAGCTATTCACTGAATCTCCCTCCACAACTGTACAAACCCCAAATTATTTATGAGATCCCACAAGCGGGCCTCATATTACACTTTTCAGATAAGGTTTGCATCTTCCAGAGTATTTGTCTTTTCAAAGAATCACTGGGCTGGAATGACTCTCCAGAGGTCATCTAATCTGTCCCCATGCCCTGAGGATTATCATGTACAGTACAGCCTTTTTGTACCATCTGAACTCTGAAGTGTGTATTTCAAACTGAACCATGTGAAGTTTAGACCAACCTTGTTTCATTTCACTTACATTTACTTCCCTGATGTTTTCAACTTTATTAGAAACATCTAATTCATGCTCTCCAGAGTTTGTACACAGCTCATCCCTGATGCTCCTATGTGTGTCTGCAGGGAGAATATTCCACTGCCCAGAGACCCTACAGGAGGGAGAACTGCTGCATGCCATGCACCCAACCCTTCAGGATTTGTAGGACACTGAAGATGTGTCCATGGTGCCTGTTACACTTAGGACTACAATAAAGCCAAGCACTTAACAAAATTTAAAATGTTATGTTTTTTCTGTGTTGCATGAAACTCACTTCACACATCCTTGCACATTTTGAACAGAAAATGTATTTGCCAAGAGCCATGGGCTCCTGAGCAGCAGTTCACTATTCCTGAACTTCTGTCTTTTGGAGTTTCTACTGTCAACTTCAAAAGAATCATAGTTAGTTGTTAAAATTGATTTCCAACCCTTTTTGATTTATTGCTGTAGGTTGAATGGATTTACCGGGTTACTGCTCTCCCTTTTGCATCTCAGGTGCTCGTTGACAGGCACAGAGCTGCCCTGCATTTGCACTTGCCACTCCTCCTGGAGAAAAGGAGCTTCTCTGTGGATACAGTGTCTTTTTCTGCACAGCAGCTTGGGACCAGCAATCGCCGGGGAGGGGAAACATCTGACATCTCCTTATTCCCTTCAGCAGGTAAAAGAAGTATCTTTCACAAATAAATCCTTGAAATGGAAATGCGAATACTTATGGTGGAGGAGCACAGATGCATTCCCTCACCCAATGCATGTGCACAAAGAACTCAAAAAAAAATAGGGATTAAATATTTTGAAAGTCTTGCTAAAATATTTTCAGGTTTCTAGGTACATATTCCTTTCTGAAATGAAGCAACAGGTGAAAGCATGTCCGAAGCACGAGGTTTACGCCTCCCCTTACAACAGGCTGGTCTCGCTGCCAGCAAGGCAGCACTATGCATTTACAACATCCTTGAGTAGCCACCTCTGTGTAAGTCCCCAGCACTGTGTCCCCAGTGGTATCAAGCATGTTCCTGCTTGCAGCTTGGATGGGAGGTCACCTCCCACAAGTACCCACTTTTAGTCAATCCTTAGGATTGTCACTGCTTAAAGGTTTCACATTCTAATCTCTTGGGGTTGTAGCTTGTTACAGCTAGGATTATTCTGCCTTGTGAATGCACTCTGGTCTAATTTGGCAACAGCCACTTAAACTGCTCTAAAATTATGCTAGAAATCCTTGGAAAGATGTTCTTTGGGGAGTCTTTTATGACCACTTTGGTGACTTCGTATTTACATTATCTGCTTTTGTATAAATCTGTATTTCTCAGTTGCTTTTTCTTTGCCCCACAGTTAAACCACTTGTGACTGAAATACAAAACAGAACTATTACCAATTTTTCTTGCAGGCAACATCCCATAAAGTTTTAAAGATAGATTTAAACAGCTACAGATTTAAACACTGCAGATTACTCATGACGTTGACACCCTTCACTTTCTACCAAACAAATATTTATTAAAGTACAAAGAGAGACAAAAGTAGGCACATATTTTTTTTCTGTCCTGATTAGATGGAAAGAGGATGGACTATATATGAGCTGTTATAGGAAAATATCCACAGAGAGAAATTTCTTGCATAAGAAATTATGTGGAGAGGGTAGGAGACCATGTTGCAAAGCCAAAGATGAGAGCAGACCCCAGAAAAAGGGCTCACCCATTTTTACATCCACTGCACTAGTGGAATTCCGTGCAGAGGTGGCTTTGGCGCATAGCTGGTGTGAGGAACAGTGACAAATCCAGATGGGGACTTTTCTCATCAAAACCCTGGAATAACTGATGAGTTATGATACCAGATAAAGCCATCCTTGAGATTAGGAGCAAGAAATAAAGAAGTAAGTTTAACCTGCCTGAGGATGCTTACAGGTCAAAACCTTGGTAGGGCCATGCCGGTAATGCTCAAGTCTGAGGCAAGCTGGCGTGGTTAGGAACAGGGCCCTAGCAATGGTTCCCATCTTGCAGTGCCTCTCAGCATCTCAGCCTCCCTCTGTTAGCTTTAGACTCCTTTGTTGTCTTGTCTTATTACCCGCTAATTCTGGCAATATCTCCAGATGAACAGCTGCAATCGCAAGCAATAAATGCAAATAAAAGCATACGGCGGCCTTGAGCCCTGGCTGTTTCTGATTGTGGTCTCGCCCTTCCAAAGGATGACTACACATGCTGAGATGCCAGTCCCTTAAAACCACGATGTCCCCAGGACCCCAGACCTCGATCCCTGCCCTTGTCCGCTGCTATACTCCTCACACTGCAAACATGGCCTTATGGTGTGAGCCTCGCAGCGCCAAGCGCGGAGGACAGCTGGGTGACAAGGATAGCTGTGGACAGGGGCAGTGGCTGTGCCCAAGGGACGTCTCCATTTAAAAGATAAAAATCTACAGCTTATGCTTGAGATCACCCCAGTGGCATCTGGTAGCACGCAGAGCCATGTTGCTGTTTGTGGGTTTGTTTGTTTTTTAGCCCCCATACCTCGTTTCAGTGATTAACAAATGTGGGTTGGACACAAATCCATCCAGGTGGGGACAGCCAACAATAGCAGCATGTGCCAGTGCACAGAGTAACAGCTGGGCAGGTTCTTCTGCCAAAATTGAGATTATTTTTAAGAAAAGGAAAGCGTTTTACAATGATCCTTCAGCCCAGACTGACATACCCTTGACACCATATAGATCTTGTCCCAACTCCTCTGTTTAAAAAGAAGAGTGTGTGGACTTGGACACAGAAGTGACAGTGTGGCAGGGTAGGCTGGCCTCGATCAGATACAAGAAACAGCTCAAAGCACGGCCCTGATGCCACTGCCAGCTCTATTCTCTGGTACCAAGAAGGAGCTGGGCACCTGCAAAGACCTCCTGTAAGCACTAAGGCCATGGCTTTCCTCCTCCAGCATGTCCATCATCAACGTAGCTTTGGATACCTTTTGGATATCTTCAGATACCTTTAGAGAAAAAATTTACAGGGAGTACACACAGTAATTCTCCTCTGTTTCATGGAAAAAGGTGGCTCTGTCATGAATAAAGAGTCTTTACAGAAACCTACGTGGGCAGCAAGTGGATTTGTTCATCCCTTAATGCGACCACAAAGCTGGAATTAGACATGCAGCAAGCTTGTGAGAAACAAACTCAGCTCTATGTATCTCAGTATTGCTGTCAGGCAGCATTTGATTAGGAACACCTCAAAAAGGTGACAAATCCCTGTTGAGTTTCAGTCTTGGGTGGTACTTAGGGATGCAGCAGTCTGGACATCCCATTTTGGCCACGTCAGCCTGGTTTTTACTCTTCACGTAACAAAAGTAGGATGAATTTGAAGTATGCTTGATTTGCACATATCCACACCATAACACACACATCAGTTACACAGATTTGGGTGCAGGATAAAGCTGGTAAAAGTAATTAAAATTCTGTGCTCTCGACCACTGGTGTTTCTGTAGTTGTTTATTTAACCAGTTATTTAGGCATAAATGCTGCTACAGATGCCTATGAAAAACTGGATGCAGGAACACCCTGCTGGAGTGAATCATGTCTGTAGAACAGTCAAATGCTCTGCTGTGAAGAGAAAGAGTCAGACCTGGCCTTATCATAAGTAAATACTTGAAAGGCACCAGTAACGCAGCTTTAATTGTGTTCTGCCTCAGCGCTAGAGGAAATGCAGCCTTTTAAAATACCCAGATAAAAGTGAAACCTCTGCTTCACCCACACGCTCTGTATCTGCAAGTTCTGAGCAGGGAAAATACTGAAAGTGTTCCTCTCTGCAGCTCTAAACAGAGAAGCACCTGGCGTTTGCCTTCACCTCTGCCTTGGGAACAGGAGATTTTGTTTGCCACAAGGCTACATTTTGCTTCAAAATCACTCGACAAACAGGATTGCTGCTATCACAATGGGATGCAAAAGCAAGATCTTCAAAGCACGACTTAACTTCAGTCTTAGAAGTGTAGGGAAACTAATTTAAGCATTTTGCTATGCATGAAGTGTTTAGTTTCTGAAGTACAGTACTTGCTATTAATATGCCCTAGTAGAGGCTTTTAGAGGCTCTTAGCTCTCCGCGCATCGAAGGGCACACTCTCCTCAGATTGCTGGTACTAACTCTTTGGAAAATGGCATTTGTTGCTCTGAATGCTTTGTGATGAAGCTATTGTAGCTGAAGGGGCAAGAGGAATTTTTTCCTTTGTTTGTAATGCTTCCACAATCCTAAATAAGCATTGTCTATAGCACTGTCTGAATTGCCACGGCTTGTTCCCACCCACTTACATGGCATAAGATCCTCCAGTTCAGAGTAGCCAAGCAGCTAAGAAACTTTAAACTTCATGTAAAATGAGAGCCACAAATCACAGTCTAAATTCAAACTAATCTCAGTGAGTATATGCCCGAGACCTACTTTCTATGTAGACAATAGATAGTCTTTTCTGAATTATAGCAGTGGGGCCTGATTCTGCAAGGTGATGAAAGCCACAAAAGGCAGAGGAGGTTGAGGACTCTCAGGGGTCTTGGCGATTCGTGCTACTCAGTCCTGTCTCCGCAGAAAGAGAATAGTAATGGACAAATTTAACTTTGCCCTTAGGAGTTTTATCTGGCCTCCTCCACTCCCTGACCCCCTAAAAAGGCATCTCACCGGGCTGGCTACTTCTCCAGATCTTGTTTTAATTATTTAAGTTGAGCTAGAAGAGTTTTTGTCATTCCTTTTTGTGGAACACTCTGTACTTGGGGGGCCTCAGCTGGATATCCTGGGTTATGCAACCAATGGTTAAAGCTATTGTTTTCAGAAAGAAATTGCATGAATCTCATTAAATGCACTCTGATCAGGGGAGGTGGGACATGTCTTTAAAACTGCATTTGGATCCAATCCTATTGTCCTGGATAGGGCTGCCTGCCCTCATTTCTGATTTAGTCTTAAAGAAACTATTGTTTAGCCTTAATTAATTTCATATTCTGTTGTATTATCATATTGAAACTGGCATTCGCTTTGGAGATGCCTTCAGACGGTGGAGAACTGCTTGAAACCAGAAGAGGGCAGCAATTTCCCTGACAAGACAGAAAAGGCAAGACAAGGGTTTATTTAAAACAGGTTTGACAAGGTATAAACAATTCAAAGGGCACTAGCCTCGCTGCAGTGCGAGCAAGAAACGGAAAAGAAAAACACGCATGCAAGAGAAAGGTTCGTCATTCATTACCCAGCTATTCAAGCCACAGGTGTATAAATACTTCAGCCTTTATTGGCCTCTTGACTTCGCTTGTGTTGAGCATTTGTTATCATTCTTAGACACTTCATAGCGACTACGATGGACTGCAGCCTACGTTCATACAGGAGGAGAACCAGTATGTCACTTTGCTTTCTCTCCAACCCCCACGGTTTATGTACATAAGCAGAATTGGTACTGGAAGTTCTTGTTCTTCAACACATCAAAGTGGACCAAAAACTAGCCTTCAGTCAGGAGCCATCCTACAAGCCAAACTAATTCCTGATGCAATTTTATTTAATTTTTGCCTACTGTGAAACTCTTGCAGAAAGGCCCAGTGATGACAACAGACTTTGCCCTTGCTCCTCATCTCTCTGCCTCAACAGTATTCACACTCTTCCTTCACGGATACAAGCCATTAACTAGCACGACTCCAAACAGATTAATGGCTTAATACAGAGCAGAAGCAATATTCCCAAAATTTCCTTGGAGAAAACCAAGTTACCAAGTTAAACTTGGAGATAACCAAGTTACCCACAGCCTGTGTGACAGGTAGCACAAAGCTGGTGACAGCAGGCCAGGGCTCACCAAGTGGCAGCCTGAACCCCTGAGATGTTTGATAGCAAATCCAGGTGGCACCCTGGCACCTACTGGGGGTCCCGTCCAGCCTTCTCCATCCCTGCCCATGGGCATTGCTGGAAGGAGGTGTATCCCTCAGCTCCTTCCAAAGACATCTTGTGAAGGACATGAAATGAAGGAAATTAGTGTTAGGTGCGTGCTGGTCACAGCAAACTGTAAGGCTGTAACAGCTATGAGCTGGGTGACAATGTTTTCGTTTCTTCTCCCAAAGAATTCATGTTCCTAATTTTCTTTTGTTTCATTTCTTTATGCCTAATTTTCCCCTTGAAGGAGCTGTTCAAGGACTCCCTTTTCTGCAAAAGAGAAGACAGCAAGTCCTCCTTCCAAGAAAAAATACCACACCAACAACAAAATGAAACCAAACCTGGGGATACTTGGACAAATAAAGAAACATGCTGGCGTTGTCTTTGGAGACAAGAGGGATTTGAGGAATTCTGGCAGCTCTTCCTTGTCATACATTTTCTTTTCCAGAAAGCAAAATGCAAGGCAACTGCCAGAGCTAAACAGGCTCAGTGCTTTAACCCAACATTTCCAGGGAGGGTAAGAAATCTAGAGGTGTTTTCACTGAAATGTGAGGCAGTTACAGTTCAGTTTACAGGTACTGAGAGGTTGTTCACTGCTCTGCCTGTGTCTGCTTAAACACAGGAGGCAGATCCTTCTCTGGTGTAAATTGCTGATAAAATTGATTCTTTGATTCCAGTGACAATTTTTAATATATTGTTGTTAAAGTACTTTAAAGGTTTGGACATGAATTTTCTTGTGCAAATAGGGAAACTAAAAAGGGGCGATACATCCAAATAGCTCCAGGAAAAATAAATAAATAATCAAATCTAAATTCCTAGGAGCTGTAGAAATAAACTAATACATCTTAAAGAGCAATGTTCTATCCCTTCTAGAGAATGACCCGTCCCACCATTTTTAATATATGCTTATGTTCTTTTGTGGGGTTTAGCAAATAGTTTGAGAAGCTGTTGTGGAATATATTGCATCTCGATTCCACCTATTTAGTACTCATAATTCACAATATACTCTAGACATACCAATTTTTCATTAGAAACCAAACTTTTAAACGAGAATGCAGAAAAATTAATATATGAGGAAAAAACAAACAAAGAAAAAGAGCAAAAACTTTAAAAAAAACCGAAACCAAAAAAAAATCTGAAATTTATGTTTTTCTAATGATTATAGACCCTCTTCTAAAGAATTGAAAATCCTTATAACCTGCGAGTTGTGGAATGACAAACTGATAGGAATTGGCATCGCTATTCACAGTGAGACTCACCATCACTTTTATTTTTTAATGTCACCTCTAATCATCTTTCTCCCATCATAACATTGCCCTGTCATCACTTTCCCTCCCTTCCTCCAGGCAAATGTTGAGGTAGGAGATGCAGGAAAACAAACTGTTCTGAAAAACAGTTGGGCAGTTTTAAAGTTATTTTTTTTTGGTTTGGATTTAATAGCATCTTTTATCTCCTGAATATTTGCTCTTTGACCTTTGTGATATCCTTCTTTATATTTTTACTTCAGAGGATGATGTAAAAAAAAAAAAAAAAAAAAAATAAATCTTATCATGGGTTACTATTGCTACTGAAGTTCTTTCCTTGTAAAATTCTAATGAAAACAGATGACCAAATTTCCCTGTTTTTTCTACTTTTCAATCAATCTTAACAGCTGAAACGTTGCAAATTTTAATATTACCTTAAGATCCAGCATTTGCTGAAAACACAGGAAAACAAAACCAAACCAAACAACAACATAATTGCTTCCTTCACGTTATTTTATCATCTGCCAGAGCAAAAAGTAATTTTCGGATAGACGCCTGACCTGAACACTAGCTTCTAGGATATTGGGTCACTGCAATTTGCTGATTCTGATAGCAAGTCTATCTATGAAAGTCTTCAAAGAAAAGCAAGTTAACATTTCACCTCGGGAACAAAAGGAGAAGGGCCATCTCTAGGTGAGACAATCGGCTCAATGAGTCGTTTCTAAAGTTTGCTTATTTGGAGCTTTTATGATCTCTGTAACAATAACCCAAGTAGCATAAGAATGATGCTGTAGCACAAGAATGATGTTTATCAGCTGAAATCGGCTGCAAAGGTACCAGTAGAGAGAAAAGGAGAAGATGAAGTGCTTTGAATAGGTTGTTCCCATCTGACCCGCGCCTTCCAGAGTGCTTGCCGAGAACTGCTTCCTAGACTCGCTCCTAGATTCACGTCTGTGATTAGAGTCGCTCATACCCATGTCCAGAATCACTGCTAGCTGAAAGTTTTATTTATTTATATATATATATAAAATCTTTTTCCAGAAGCTCACATAACGGCGTTATGGATTGGGGGTAATTTTGTATGTTTTAGCTGTTACTAACGGATGAGCAAATTAGTGGTTACACAAAAAAAAACCAAACCCCAACAAACCAACAACTCCCTACCCCCAGTTTTCTCCTGCCCTGGAAGCCAGCCAGCAGCTTTGTAAGAAGCTCGGTCAGATGCAATTTGCCGGCTGGTGCCGGGCTGAGTCTCCCGGCTGCTTCAGGGCTCCCGCCCAAGGGGTGCCCGGGGGGCACCGCTGGACCCCGCTGCGTCCCCAACCCCCCGCCCGGGGCAGGGACCGCGGGGCAGCGCGCCCTTGGAACACCG
>JANHGL010013610.1:0-16498 GCA_024611195.1 Ceyx melanurus
GGCCGGAGCCCCCCCCACCCCCTCCCTGCGGCCCTCTGCCTAGGTCCTGCTCACAGCGGGCTGCCCGCCCTGCCCGACGGGAAGCTCCGGAGGCACTGGGCGCCACAGCTCACGGGCACCGGGTGGAGTCGGCTTTCTGCCGTTCGGGGTCCCCGGCGTGGAGGGACGGTCGGGGCGATCGAGAGACCCCGAGTAGGCTGGGAACCCCGGCGGCCACGGCGCTCTCTGCCCACCTTGGCGCCTCAAGATCCGGCCCTCGGCCGACAGTTCCAACCTTCTGGCGCCGGGCTGAAGCAGCCTGTGGTGTCCCCCCAGACTGCGCCGTGGAAGGGAAGGAAGGCTGGCCCGGTCCCGCAGCTGGAAGGAGACATCCCACCTACTGTAGACCACCCCCGGAACTCCCGTGGGGGGGAGAGACGCGCTCGCCTCGGCTCGCTTCGCCGCCGACCCCGAAAAGCGCCCGTGCCTTCGCCTCTTGCACGTCAAAGGGGTCTGCAGAGGCCCGAGATGCCGCTCCTTGAGGAGCGGAGCCTGGCGACTCGCGGACCGGCGCAGCCAAGTCCAGCCAACTTAAGTACTGTTTCAAGTTGACGCAAAACTTCATGTTTCATTTCAGAACCCTTCCTCCCGTCCTCTCTCCAAAACGCTGTTAGACAAACTCATCATGTAATGGCTTTGTATGTAAAAAATTATTTGGTTGTACTTTGTTTCTAAATTCTGGAAACGTGGAAGCTTCCATTCAAAAGCATATTAATAATGATTTTGAATCCTCTAAAAACAACAAACGGGAAGGCACCATTTGCTACTTAAAGCACAGCTTGCAGAGAGGGCAAAAGACTTTTTCTGGCAAGTTACCTGCTTGTCACCTTGGGCACAGAGCTGGGGTGTGTCTCAGGTTAAACAGGGGGATAACAAGTACTTGGAACAAATACTGATCCCTGCCGCAGTCAGATACTCATCACTTTGTGTTCTCTGAATTAACTCTTTTGTCGATTTTTTTTTTTTCTACACTGAATTTTTAATTATGGGAGTAGATGTTCTTATTAAAGAACCTAACACAGAAGGGCTTCGTTAGTCAGAATGGCGTAGGAATGAGATCTCTCTGAAAACAAATGTGAGCTGGCAGAACATTTCAAACAACTGTTTGAATTCTTCCATCAGAGAAAATACCTTTGCAAGTTAAGACAAGTCTCTGATAAGGCTTTCTTGCTTGTTTATCTCTCATCTCCCAAAATAGCTTAGCCCTTTTTGCCACAGGCTGGTTTGCAAGGAAAGGTTGATTTTCTCCACCTTCGTCAAAGTGCAGCAGCCTCTGGAGAAGGCAAACAACTTGCCTGTCCCTCCCGTGAAGGCCTCGGGAGGTAACAGTGAGTAAGAATTTTCCAACATTCCTCGCTGCTGGAGGAGGTGATGGGAAAGAGCTTTTTCCTCACTTTGCAATGGAAACACATATCATCTCCATGGTTACCAATCAATAAATTGCATTAAGCTGAGAATTTCCAGAGTTGTCAGAAGCACTTCAAAGGCACAGCACACACTCTCCTACATGATCTTCTCTGGGTTTCTGAGTCTTCTGCATGCTCATGGCACGGTGCAGCCAGGGATACCGTGTCTTTTTGTACGGTTTAAGTGACTCACCTTGGTTAATTGTGAATGTTCATGACTTGTAGTGATTCAGATTTCAATGTCCTCTGGATATCATCTGGTTTCATCATCAGGATGATCATTGCCTCAGTATCAGTACTAACTCACAGGCAGGACCCTGAAATACAGCAACAAGTCACATATATTGCAGTCAATTTTATTTTTTATTTATTAAAACAAAAACCAAAACACAATCAAAACACCACTTCAGCACATTATTGGGCCCCAGAAGTTTTCTTTTAGACCAAACCCACTCCCCAAAATACAGCGGCTGAAAGTGCCAAGGAATCTCCTCCTCAAAAGGCCATGATTTCACACCCAGGCTGTGCACAGCTTTCATTTCAGGACAGCTCAGAAAGTGGATTCTATGAGTCCTTCTCTTGTTTTACAGCAGGATGTTAACCCCGAAGCTGAGACAGGGTGTTTTCAGGTCAGGTCTCTGCTCTCCTGGCACAGTTGTGTCAGCCAGAGCTGTGAGGAGAGACTCTGAAGACAGAGCTGTGCCAGCAGAAGCACCTTGTGCAGATGCAGGTATGAGCAGAGCAAACGGCGCATCTGTCCGCACAGTTTATTTCGCTTGAGGAAGCTGGAATTCACTCTCTCAGCAAAAGCCCAAGCTGTATCTACCTTGGAAATATTTTCTCTTCTGAGTGACTTTTGTAGCTACACTGTGAAAGCTGTCTTGGCTTTCAGTTACCTGAAGTATCCTGATTCTTAAAAACTCCATTATTTGACCCCAATTCTCCAGCTTTGGTATGCCACTATGTGCAGTCCTGGGACAAAGCGCTATGCAAACAGCTTGTGGTTGTCAAATCAATAATTTAACCTTCCTCCTCATGTTTAAGTTCTCCTCCAATCCCTTCCTAAAAAGGAGAAGAGAGAGAAGAGAATCAGTGCTCAAAGGATTGACTTAATCCACAGAGCAGCTGAACTACAAAATTACCCCAAACTGTACCCTCCCAGCACAGTCAAACTTTGTGTGTCCCATCCCTGGCTCTTCCTACAGCCTGGCTTTTAAAAGCCCTGTACAAAAAGCCCCCCACGCTGAACCTGCTGCTGAACTGATAGGATGGATGCTGCCTTGCCTGTGCTGCACTGGCCAGACAGATCTGCTCAGGGCTGAAACACTTCCCACAAACAGTTTATTTCTAGAGCTCCTAGTTTAACAACGCCACCTCCAAAAGAACAAGGCCATTTAAAAAAAAAATTACCAATCTGCTCCCATGCATGGGGCTGATTCAGGTACCTCTAATCCCCTGAGATGGTGTTACTTGCAGGCCCAAGAGTCTTCAGCTGCAGTATGTGGTGACACTGTCAGGAGGAGGCAAAGCACACCACCTGTTTCTTTGAGAATCTGCAATCTAGGGGTTAAAAATTAAATCTGGTTGTGAAGAGTCTTCTGTCCCCAGCCTATTGAGATAAATCTTGTGTATTTTATCTGGAACCTTGTGCAATTAGCACCTGAAAACCAAGAAAAGGTAAACTGCTCTTTTTCAGGTGGGCAAGAAAACTTCCCCTAAAACTTTACACACCCATGAAGGTGAAAAAGTAATTAGCTGCAGGAACTTATCCAGCTGGAATACTGAGGTGAACCTCAGAGATATGTCAATGTGTATCTGATCACAGGCTATCTAATCACAAAAAAAAAAAAAAAAAAAAGAGTATTACTAAGGAGAAGATGTCACGTGAGCTACAGAAAACCTGGCATGAGCAGGAATGACAGCAGTCTGGACTGCAGGAATCAAAGGAATCAGTGTATGTTCAGTAGCAATAGTTAAGCTGTTTGAAAGATAGGGTCTTTAGATGAGCTTTATCTTTCCATTAGTTTGAATGATTGCCCTCATTAAAAGCAGGAAAGTAGAGATAACAGTTAAAAAGTTTCACATTCTTAAATTTCTGCAGGCCTACAAAATAATATTTTTCTTTCCCTGGAAGCCTCCCTCTCACTAATTTACCTGTAATTGTATGTGAACTGTGCTGAAATACTCATTAGGTTCATGCAGAGACAATTTTCACAGCATTCTTTCCATTTCTGTATCTGCAGATAAATCTTGCACCCAGGAGCTACTTTCTGGTGTACTAAATAAGGATAGCTACTGGATTAGGAGCTAGAGAGAAGCCATCTGGGTACTCAAAGTGTTTACCTTCAGACACAGGATAAAACTGTTAAACAATTAAGTGGTACTAAGAGTATTGAGAAACTGGCATATAGGTTTTAGTGGTAGACCTTGCTGTGGGATCACAGAATGTGAAGAGCTGGAGGGGCCTCCAAAGACCAATGAGTCCAAACCCCCTGTCAGAGCAGGACAAAACTAGAGCAGATCAGGCAAAAATGCATCTGGACAGGTCTGGAAAATCTCCAGAGAAGGAGACCCCACAGCCTCTCTGGGGAGCCCATTCCAGTGTCTGTGACCCTCATAGTGAAGAAGTTCTTCCTCATGTTGAGGTGGAACTGCCTGTGCTCCAGCTTCCATCCATTGCCCCTCATCCTGTCACAAAGCACAAGTAAAAAGAGATTGTCCCTGCCTTCTTGACATCCAGCTCTTATGTATTTACAGGCATTAATCAGATCCCCTCTCAGTCTTCTTCTCTCCAGACTAAAAAGCCCCAGGGCTCTCAGCCTTTCCTCATCAGGAAGCTGTTCCAGACCCTTAATCAATGTACCAAATGATGGTACCAAATAAGCCCATCTTCACTGAAGCACACACGTGGCTTGCACAATGATCAGCCAGCAAGGCAGACACCTGATCTGATGAAGTACTGCAAAATGTTATCAGAGGAAAAAAGGCATTGTGGATGCTGCAGGACATAACAACCCTCCCCAAAACTCACCTTCTGGCAGCTGCCTAATCTGAAGGAGATTCTCTTCTAGAAGCAGCCAAATTAATCTCTTGTATAACTCACCCTGTTAATTGTATCTGATCTCACTACTATCCTCCATCTATGCCTGGCTAGTGATGACACTCTATGCCTAAGCTGCTGTGCCCCAACCATTAGGATAACTCACTTTTCATTTCCCACTAATTCTGAGCTCACATTGCTTAATTTTGCCAGGCACTATTTACATAGAGACACAGCCTTATCACCCTTTTGTTCCTTTCAGAATGACTTTCACATTTATTTTCCCTGGAGAAATTTGTGGATTGTTCTCCTTTTTTTCTTTTTTTCTTTTTTTTTCCCTCAGTTTCTCAGATACTCACCCAAGCTCATACTGTGGTTCAATTTGTTCCTGGCATCAGCTACTAGACTGCACTGTAGTGAAAGTCTGCAAGTACTACTGAATGCAGTCTTTGTACAGTTCTGCTAAAACCAGGCTTACAGGCACACCCATAAGTTTTCTATGAGGGCTGTCCATCAAGAAAAGCACCAGTGCAGAGACAACGTGCCTTTCTTAAGATAAACTGAAATACTGCATCCTACTGCACAGAAGTTCCTCTCTCCAAAGCACCAAGGAAGAAAAGAATCATAGAATCATAGAAGTGTCAGGGTTGGAAGGGATTTTAAAGCTCATCCAGTTCCAATCCCCCTGCCAAGGGCAGGGATACCTCCCACAAGAGCAGGTTGCTCAGAGCCCCATCCAGCCTGGCCTTCCAAACTTCCAAGGATGGGGCTTCCCCCACCTCTCCGGGCAACCTGTGCCAGTGTCTCACCACCCTCATGGGGAAGAAATTCTTCCTCATGTCTGATCTGAATCCACCCATCTCTCGTTTTAATCCATTCCCTCTAGTCTCATCACTACCCAACAGCCTAAAAAGTCCCTTCCCAGCTTTCTTGGAGCCCCTTCAGATCCTGGAAGTCATAGTAAGGAGCCTTCTCTTCTCCAGACTGAACAACCCCAACTGTCTCAGCCTTTCCTCACAGGAGAGGTGCTCCAACCTCTGCTCATCCTCATGGTCCTTCTCTGGACACGTTCCAGCACCTCCAGATCTATCCTATGCTGGGGGCTCCAGCACTGGATGCAGCTCCAGGGGGATCTCCCCAGAGTGGAGTAGAGGGGGAGAATCCCCTCCCTTGACCTGCTGGCCACGCTGCTCTTGCTGCAGCCCAGGATATCATTGGCAAAAAAAAAAAAAAAGAGGGGATGACCTGGTGAAGGCTGCACCTCATTTCTCAGTGTAACACTGGGCAGAGTCCCCGCAGCAGAGTTTGGTGCAAGACAGTGCACTGGCACAGCTCCCGAGTAGCTGCAGAGCTGCACTCGTACTAGCCAGTCCCTCTGGCTGCACAGAGGCAACGGGGGCACGGTGCCAGCCCTGCTTCCAGAGCCCCGGGGGGGGCTCTGCCCGGCACTCAGGTAGCTGGCCTCCAGGCTCAGGCTTTAACCAACCTTCGAGAGAGGAAAGCAACTCCAGACATTCTTTAAATCCTGGAGGGTCACAGGAGAAGGCGACAGCATCTTGCCTAGACAGAGCAGGAGCTGCCTTGGCTTCCCGTTTCCAAGAACCCGAGGCAGGTGCACCCTCTTTGTTGCTGGACTGACTTCTCTGAAATGCATTTTACTAGTGAGTCACTGAGGTGGGAACCAAGGCCAGGCTCCCAGGATGAGTCACTCCAGGCACACACAGGGTAGGAAGGGATGCTTTCAGGTGGCAAGCACTGAGCAAGTTAATCACCCTAAATCACTGGATCCCAGGATGTCAGGTGTTGGAAGAGACCCTGGAGATCTCAGAGTCCAACCCCCCTGCCAGAGCAGCCCATAGAATAGAATCCAATCCAGCACAGGGCAAAACAGGAACACACCCAGGGGGGCTGGAAACTCTCCAGAGAAGGAGATTCCACAACCTCTCTGAAGAGCCCATTCCAGGCTCTGTGACCCTCTCACTGAAGAAGTTCCTCCTCTTGTTGAGGTGGAACCTCCTGTGCTCCAGCTTCCATCCACTGCCCCTTGTCCTGTCCCAGGGCACAAGTGAGCAGAGGCTGCTCCCCTCCTCCTGACACTCAGACCTCAGCTATTGATAAACATGGATTAAATCCCCTCAGGCTTCTCTTCTTCAGACTAAAGAGCCCCAGGGCTCTCAGCCTTTCCTCATCAGACACGTGTTCCAATCCCTTCATCATCCTTGTAAATTCCATTGGACTCTGTCGAGCAGATCCTTGTCCCTCTGGAGCTGGGGGGCCCACAGCTGGAAGCAATATTCCAGGTAAGGTCTCACAAGGGCAGAGTAGAGGGAGAGCAGAACCTCCCTGGATCTCTGGACACACTCCTGATGCCCCCTGGGAGACCATTGCCCCTCCTGGCCACAGGAGGCACATTGTTGGCTCATGGATGGCTTGTTGTCCACCAGGACTCCCAAGTTCTTTTTCATGGGGCTGCTCTCCAGCAGATCACCTCCCAACCTTTACTGGTGTCATTTAGTATTCCTTCCCAGGTGCAGGACTCTGCACTTCTCCTTGTTGAACCTCATTAAATTATTAAAATCTTCTGCTCTAGAGAAACAAGCTCTTAGGAGCTGACCGGGATAGTCTCCAAGCTGTCTCACTGTATCAGTCAGCGTGAAACTCACCATGCTCCAGGCGAAGTGACAGATGACTGTAAAACAGTGATTGTTTTATTATGAGAGAAAAGAGAGAAACGTGGAAGATAAAGCTCAGAGGGAACACAAGGAGATGATGATTATCAGTTTAGCTACTGATGGTTTTGGTCTCCTCTCTCCAGAGATTTTACACTTAGGAATAAGGAGAATAAAGCTTTCATTCTTGAAAGAGATCTATTTTTTAGATTAGAAAAATCAGAAAGATGATCTTTATTCTCCACATCACTTTTGAGCCCTGTCTTTTTGTATTAAGGATAACTAGAAGAAAAGACAAAGGGATTTTGTTTAAGTGGGGAGCAAATCATGTTGGAGTTAATATGGCTGATATGAGCACTTTATAAAGAGAACATTACTAAGCCTATAGACTTAAAAATATTTAAATTATTTACCTAAAAACAAAACAAACCCTCAAAAATTCAAGAACTGTTCATGAGACAAAAAAAAAAATAAAAAATCACACTTCTGCATTCTTGTCAAAGGAATTGAAAACATCTAGGGATTGCTCCCCCGGGAAAGCTGTTAGCCCTGAATTCTCTCCCTGTCCCTCACCTGTCGTCATGCCCCGGGGCAATAGCATGACGGACTGGAAGCTCCTTATTCCGGGACTACACCTCCCTGCATGCCGAGGGCATAGACATGGCTAACTAAAAGCTCCGTGCCCCGGGCCTACATCTCCCGGCATGCCGGGCACTGATAGGGCGGACTGGAAGCGTCGTGACGCGGGAATATCGGTCCCGGCATGTCACGGGACAGCAACAAGGAGTACCGCAAGCCCCGCCTCGGGGAAGTCCTGTCGGCACGCCCCGCGATACCCTCATGTCGTAATGGAAGCTTCTTGCAAGGTGGACTACGCCTCCCGGAATGCCCCAGGAACCCACATGACGTACCAGTATTCCCGTGCCTCTTGACTGCACCTCCCGCCACGCACAGGGCACCGGGAGCTCCCTGCGCCGCCACTGCACTTGCCGGCAGGAGCGGGAAAGAGAAGCCCTGAGTCGCCGCCTGCCGGCATGTTCAGGAACCCCGTGTCCCGAGACTACATCTCCCGGCATGCCCAGGGCGCCGATACAGTCCCAGCTCCGTGCGCCGGGACTACACCTCCCGGGATCATTGAATAATCATGGTTGGAAAGGACCTCATGGATCACCAAGTCCAACCAAACCTACAACAACAAAAAACCTAAATACCCGATCATTAGGAAAAAACAAACAAACAAACAACAAAACAACCCAAAACAAAAGAAAAACAACCAACCACCACCAAAAACACACGAGTCCCTATATGCCTGTCCCTAGGCCATATTGTGAAGCACCATGTCAACCCATTGCTTAAACACCTCCAGGGATGGCGACTCAACCACCCAACCACCTCCCTCGCAGGCTGTTCCACTGCCTCACTACTCTCTCTGTAAATAATTTCTTCCTAATGTCTAATCTAAACCTGCCTCAGGGCAGGACCCTGCATTTGCTCTTATTGAACCTCATGAGGTTCACCCAGGCCCACCTCTCCAGTCTGTCCAGGTCCCTCTAGGCTGTTCTTGAATCCTTGTGGCAATACTGTCCAAGTTAGTTGTACCTTTCTTCTGGATTTCGAGTTCTCATGTGACTCTACAATTAAAGACAGGTGTAGCAATGAACCACAATGTGACATTTTACCATTTAAAACATGCAATTAAACAAGAAAATAGAAAATCTGTTTCCTCTCTAGGTTTATAAGAGGATATTTGGGGCACTTGACATTTTTTACAGTGGATGAAACTGTAAATAAAAGCAGACAATGTAGTTATATATTTAAGCACAGTGAAAACCTTCCACTTGTTCCAGGGAATGGAGCATGCTTATTGTGCCACAGCTGTGGAAAACTGCTTCAGGAATTTGGGCAGCAGAAGATAGTGCTGACCAAGAGAGTAAATGACTATTGTGAGACAAGATTTTAAAGATAATGGACAGATGGAGAAGAAAGATTCAGATAGCAAAGGTCATGCGCTGTTCAGATTAAAAATAGAAGAAAAAGGGGGAAATCAAGACAAAAATAAAATTGCATTTATGAATTAATGTCACTTGGAGAATCACACTCATGAAATACTTAACTAATTATAGGCTTTATTACAACCTCACTCCTATTCCAAGTTGTAATAGGATTAGAATATGATGCTATTTAGAAAAAAAAAAATAAAAATCCTGCACATAACATTGAGGAACAAGTGGGTTTGTCCATATTAATAAGAATTCATTGAATCATGTATTTAAAAAATAATTCTCTTTAGTTAGAGTCTAAAAAGTAATGTTAAGACAATACAGATATTGGTGACTGAGAGTGTATGGACTGTGTAACTACTGTAACTGTGGACTACCTGAAAGTAGCACTTTCTACTTTTAAATTACAATTTCCCTTCCAAAAACATCTCAGTGCAGTAAAAAAAACTGTCAGTATGTGAAAATTTTATACAAAATACTAAATGTTACTTATTTTTAATCTTGTCACAAATACAGTTTTCTGTTGTCTTTCCCAATAGAGATGGAAATGTCAGGATGACGAGTACTTAAAATATGCTTTTATTTTATTCAAGTATTTACTAGGGGGATTTCTCTTTAAAATCTAGCCAGAGGATGTCTGTGGGGATTGGATGGAGCACAGGTGAAAAGCTGATAAGGATCCTCCCTTGCAAAACCTGTGAGGGAGGTTTGAAGGAATTGCTGTTAGTCTTGAGGATGAAGGTTGTGAATCATGTGAGTAAGAGATCAATAAAACTGGGAACTGCTAGGAAAAGCTTCTACTTCTCAGTGAGAAGTTGAGGAAGCTTCTTAAAGCTCTGCTAGGGCTTGCAGCAGGATTTCCAAGTTGACTTGAGCCACAGGCACTCTGGAAGGAGCTGTAAGCACAGTGTTTCAACTCGACTTTGGGTTGGTTTGGGGTTTTTCTACTAACCCCCAATTCCCCCCATCTGTCCTCTCACCCTAAATTGGATTTTAAAGAGATGGTGTGTTAGGCATTTGAAAGTGGATACTTTTTTTAATACTAAAAGAAATTGCTTGACGTTGCAACCAGTGTTCCCCTGTTTGTGCCTTTGCTAGTCAAATAGAACTGATTTTCATCAGTGTATGAGGCCAGCTCTGTTTTCTGTGGTGGATATCAACTTTCTCTGTAATAGGGAAATAAAAGGATGGGTAAAGCTACACAATACAGACAGCAGGTGTTGGATTTTTTTTTATTTAGTAAAGGATTTTCATGGCTTTTGAGTGTTACTGCTGCCCTTCTCATAGTGATTATAGGAGGGGATGGATAAACTTCGACACAAATCCCTGAGACTTGTGCTCTTAAAACAAAGCTGCTCTAAGACAGCACTTGGCTGTGCTGTGTGGAGTGAGAAATTAAACAGCTTTGCCAGACGCTGGCGGTCTCCCCTCGCCTGTGGGGAGTAATCCCCGGCCCGGGAGGCTGTTGCCCTACTCCGCTGCTCTCTGCCGGTGTTTTAGGTCTCCTGTGAGGAGAAATTGAGCAGCAGCTCCTGTCTTCTTTTTTTTTTTTTTTTGTGGGTATGGGGTCAGCTCTGGTTATTCTAAGGTGTTCTGCCCGCCCAGAAAGACTCTTCTACCCTCCTGAGTGAGGTTAATTTAGGTTGTTCGTCAGGCTTGAGCCTTTGCGAGGACGGGGCTTACGAGTCCCGGTTCATATCAGAAATGCGTCCTGGTAAGGAACGTTAAGTAGTATTCGTTTTCACCAAGACCTTTTTTTCAGCAAAAATGTGGCCGGTTTGTTTTTGGGGAGGAAAATATGCGTCTGAGGAAGATTTCTGAGCTGGGAGCAGTGGTGAAGCCCGGGAGAGCTGTGTGGCTAAGGGCAGGTGCGACAGACCCCTTGTTGAAGAGGTGAACGGCTCGTACAAGGGTCCTGAGCGCTGTATTTATCGCTAAAACAAATGCAGATTGTGTGTGCTTGGGTTTGTTTGTTTTTGCTGGGTTGTTTGGGGTTTTTTTGCGTGTGTTTTTAACCCGAGAAGCACGGGTTGGGCCCTCAGCGACGCCGCTAGAGGGCAGCCTCCCGCTGCCGCCTGGCCTAGGACCTGGGAGCCTCAGGGGTGAGTGACCCCTGGCTGCGAGGTCGGGCCCCTAAGAGGGTTCCCGGGCGGTGCGGGTAAGCCAAACCTCGCTGCTTTAGAACTTCTTCCCGTGAGGTGTCTGTGTGTGAGGCAAATGGCTTTGGGGGGACGACATCGGTGATGGTGCCTGAGGCAAACCTGAGGCAAGCAGCCATGCTGCTGGGGAGGTTTTGTTAGGGAGAGTCTCTGTGGCTAATGAGGTAAATTCAAAGCTCACTAGTGCTCAGGTCTGTGTTTTCATCACAGCCTTCGAGTCTGGCTCATAAGGAGTTAGTTTTCTTCCTGGCTGAGGGGAACAGTGTCCTGAGTTGAAGGATGATAATTTGCTTCATTAATATTATATTGTATGCTGTGTGTGAAGGTCATCTTGGCATCTGCATCAGAAAACTGATTGTCAACTGGTAATGAAGGGAAAGGGAACATGCTCTATTACATATGTAATCTTGGGAATATCTAACCCCATTAGGTTTGCAAAAGCTGAGGATCTGGCCAGTTGTACTGGAACAGCATGCAAGAAATGATCCTGAGGCCTGCTGCTCAGGTAAGCACCAGCTGCTGCTGAAAGGTGGCCTTGGTTATTTGGTTATTTACTGTAGTGGACCTGCACTCCTGATGCTGCCTTCTGCTTCTCTTGTGTGCCCTCAGCAATGGCTTTTCTTTGGAGGAGGTGTCACCTTCCTGTGTTCTTCAGTTGGATGAAGTCAAGCCAGTGACGTTGGCACATGTTCAGTAGTGGCGTGTGCTATACCCAATCCTAAAAAGTATCCCAGAAATTTCCCAGACGAGTCTGCTCTACATATATGTCTAGTGATGCAGAAGCTGTGGGAGGAACAGTAATGTGTCCTATGAGTCCCTGTGGACAAAGTGATATAATTGAACTGATACTCCAGCGTATCTGTTCAATGATAACAGTGATATAGCATTAGGTGCCAGTAGTGCTTCACTAGTTTTTGTGTCAGGTCCTTACAGTCTTTATTTGCTGCTGGCTTTTGATCCTTGGATGCCCTCTCCTTAATCTATATTTTCCAGTATTAACACATACAAATATGCTGTCTTTCCAAAATACATAATCTTTGTTGTCCTCGATGAATAACCCTCTTGGGTCACCAACTTCCAAAAATTACATTTTTCTGACACTTAAGTAGATCATGCACTGGCTTTTTTTTTTTTTTAATGTTCTGTAGTGGTCAGTCTATAAAACGGTTGTATCTGGGCTTGTAACTTGGCAAATGTCACTTTTGTTGCAGTTCAGTTCAGTTGCAGTTCAACTTTAGGTTGTGGTGTGTTGGCTCTTCTGCATGGCCTGCAGCAGCTGCTGGGAAGGTGTTAGTGCATCAGTTCTGATCCAGCTACCCTCCAGATACATTGTTGTAGAAGCTTTCATTACAAGGAGTCTAATATTAATTTTCCTGACTGAGAGTAACCTAGCAACTTTGCCCTTGAAAATATTTTACTTCACTGAGATAAACTGAAGAACTATGCTATGTGTTGGACAAGTATCCAAAATGATCAGGTTCCTATCTACCTCCCTGATTGTTACCAGGATACAAATGAAGAACAGGAATATTGCTGTGAAGACGGGAGATAAGAAGGGTTCTGTGTGACGCTAGGTGGTGCTCTGTATCTACACGGGTGTCACAGAGTGTTTGTGCCACTCTTGCTAATTCCTTTGGCAGTGTTTAGGTTATTTAATGTATATCAGATCTAGTCATCATGAGGTATAACGGTTTATGCTGGAAAATATCATTGGTACAACTTCAGTTTAAATACTCAAATGAGACCACTTGAAACATATCTTATTATCTGTGAATATTCAAGTACTTTTTGGAATATTAACTGTTTTAACTGGATGACAGTGAAACAATGATGCCCTATGATAAAATGGAATTTCCCTGGGACAGAAGTTTAGCTTTTCTTACCAAACATGGAATGGTGCTAATACAGACCATAAATTAGTCATTCTCGGGGAAGAGGGTAGTTGTACAAAAAAGCAACATAGCTCTGGGTAGCACAGTGCAAAGGCAGCACACACTCTGAGCCACCTGCATTTATACTCTCAGGGACTCTCAGCTGCAGCTGATCTATCTCCCATCCTTGTTTAAACTTCCTTTTTCCATTCTTTGCTTTAAAAGTAGCTTTTTTAAAAGGGCATTATAGAAATGGAACAAAGCAAAAAATAAAAAAGTGCTAAAGTTTTTTCTTGATTTATTATTCTCTTCTGCCTGCCTGAACACCCAATTGATCATTCAGTTCTTACCCTTTGCAGTAAAAGGTTGGGCTTTTGCTTTGCATCCTAGTATCTTTAAATTTTAATCACTGCTTTATACAACATTAACTTACATTGCAGATACTTTTCAACAATTCACTTTTGGCCATAATATGTAATAAAATATCCCATGTTCTCATGCTTAGAAGTCTGGGTAAGTATTTTTCAGCTTTGAGGTGAGTCTTTATTTCATAGAAACCATATTGTACCCAAAAGAGGTATGGCCAAAGGTTGTAGTTTCAATTAACACTTTATTTGATGCTCTGAAGTGGTGACAGGTGCTAAGAAGGTGCTGCCTTGGATCTGCCATCATTGAAATTGTGGCACAGCAGCTACTTTTTATTTCAAGTTAACATGATAGTCACTCTTTGTTCAGTAATTAAACAGTAGCAGCTGCCACCCACTTGACTGACAAGCTAATTTATTTGGCAAAAAGACAAAGAGAGGAGGGCAGGTCAAGGTGTTTCTAAAGGTTCAACTGAATAAAAAACCAAACAAAAAAACCTCACAAACCCAAAACACCTGCATTTTGCAGGAAGGGAGAGCACTTGGACTATGCTTCTAAATGTAACCAATAATGTTTATTTTCTCTGAGGAAGCGGAGAGGCAAATTTGACATGGCTTTCTTGATTTTTTGCAGCATAGTCATTTTTCTCCCCAACACACACCAACAGTATAAGCAGTATGTTTAGAACAACACAAGTGCCATGTTCACTTGCTGTGCTGGTGATAGCATTCTATATTTGGAAACACCTACAGGAGAGTTAGCCATCCAAACTCAAATGAGTGTTTGAAGAATTGGGAGCACAACTTATGTCCAGACTACGTTTTAATTTCTCCTACTTTTACATAGTTGTGGCCAAAGTGATTTTATAGAGATTCTAACAGTGTGACCAGCTGAATCTTTTAGAGCTAGATGAAGTGTATACCAATCAAACTGGGGCCAAAGATGACAGAGGGAAGCAATCTAATAAAGTGGATAAAAATTAGTTAATCTTATGCATTTGTTTGCTTGCTTGCTTGAAGTTTGTAAAAGGTAAAGTATGGCTTTTAACAGGGAAAATATTGATTGTTAGGAACTTCTAAAATGGAAAACAATCAAACAAAACACTTGATAAACTGACACAAATTATCTTTAGTCATAACAGTGTGAAGAATGTTTTAGGCATGGGAACCAGCTTGTTCTACCCCCTGTGCCTGTGCCCTGCAGGGGAACCTGCCAGGGAAAGACAACTTGAACAACATTGTAATTGACCGTGTTATAATTTACAAAAAGCTCATCGCCCAGAGGTTACAGGTTCTTAACACACTGGTGTCCTTTCTTTGTTGAAACCCGAAAACATTGGGGCTAAATTGAGAGGGAGAAATGCAGTAGAAGCTTCACAGCTCTCCTCATGTCTGAGTTCTTTCTTCTTTCTTTTGTTTTGCACTTGGTTTCTTTTTCTGCCAAAAAAAAAAAAAGTTGTTCTAGCTCAACCTGCTGTGTTATAGTTATTGCACTACTCTTTTACCAAAAGCAGAAAGTGGGTCTAATTGGAATGAGCAGCAAATCCTTATGAAGGAGATTTCCTTGTTTCCCACCAGAGTCTTGTGTTTCTGGGACACAGTTCAGCATCTGGCCATGTGTATGCAGCTTAGCATTCATCTGGGGAATTCTGGTATTTGCATGTATCTGTACACAGGCTGATTTTGGCAAGGCAAATAGATGTATTAGAAAAATAAAAAGCTGGTTCAAAACACCTCTCCAGACTCTACAATAATCTGTTTTGCAATTACTTGTTCCCACTCATTGATTTTCAACATCCTTGTACTAAATTCTAGCAGTTCAGCTTTCAAGAGATATAGTGGGTGCCGTTTGTTAACTCAGTGTAATTAATTAAAAAAAAAATAATTTTCCCACTGTTTTACTTTTGCAAAATAAAAGCAATTGCTAATGAACGTAGCCAACTGATGAAATTCTTTGCACTCTCAGATCTCCAATCCTCTAGAGGCAAATATGAACCATAGTCAGGGGCCATGTGGGTTCTCTCACCAAACAGGCCTCAAGATACCATTCTTAGTATAGCTTTTCAGTGGTAGCACAGGGACAGTATTTGTGTGATATAGGAGGTTAAGGTAGCAATGTCCTGTGCCCTGGATTTCTGTTTGACAGTTTCTCATCAAAACAAATTGCTGCAAATACTCTAAAAGCATTTTATATATGAAAGCATTTGAACAGATTTGTATCCAGGCAACAGTTGTAAGCTTCTAGATAAACTGCCTCCTACTCATTGCTTGTAAATTAGTTGCAGCTAATTTGCAGCTAATTTCTCCTAGCCAAGGAGGGCTGTACAGGCCTGATAAAGAGAAGTGATTAAAGCATATTTTAGGAAAGCCCACAGAACAAAGACTGTTTGGCCAGTGTCTGGCCCCTGCTTTTCCTGTGTATTATGTGTTTGAGAAAGACCCCTGTGTGATCCTCAGCACTGCAGAGTTGCCTGTTAGGCTGCATGTTTCTTTACTTTAGATTACAATACAGCCTATTGTTTTCCTTCCTAAGAACCATAATGTAAACAAAGCATAAAACAACTGAAAAAGCATCTCAATATAGTAAGAGTAATAAAGTGAGTGCAGGCTCTGGTGACTGCAGAAAGATACCATGATGACCCCAGAACCTCCTGCTTCAGGTGCATAACAGCACAGTTCATGGTTTTGTTGCAAACTGGCCAGAGTTGTCTCTAGTTTCAGGGTCTGGTTTGTGGTAGATGTCTTCAGAAGTTAATGTAACACAACAGTTTAGAAACCACTGCTGTGCTTACAGACTAATTGAACTTTGTGGTCATATCTATATTGGCAAGTAAAATGGAGCAAGAGCTGCTCCTTGGTTCTGGGGCAAATAGAATGGCATAGCACAGGTATATGGCTAAACCCTCTGATTCCCCCAAAACAAAGTAGTTATATTAGCATTATATAGAG
>JANHGL010013610.1:17398-50919 GCA_024611195.1 Ceyx melanurus
CCAGTTTTGGACACCCCAGTTCAGAAAAGACAGAGATTTGCTGGAGAGAGTCCAGCGCAGGGCCACCAAGATGATTAAGGGAGGGGATCTTCTCTCTTATGAGGAAGATCTTCTAGGTCCCTTCCAAACCCTGACATTCTGTGATTCTGTAATATGCATTTATATTTGCAATGTAATCTAACAGTGCATACCTTCTCTGTTGGAAACCATTTGTGGATTGCAATTATTCAAGTATAATTCATTTAGATATAATCTGCGTTTATAATCCCAGACAAAAACTATAAAACAGGAGCTGTACAGTTCTATACTATAGACTATTTACTTATAGTAAACTGTTAAAATAGAGAAAACTCTCTCACACATATGGTATTGCCCCACAGAAGATCTGACTGTAATTAAGATTTTTCACTGTTTAATTAGAATAGTTTGATTAAAAAAAACCCAAACCAACCAAACTTTATTTTCTTTCAACTCTTCAAATTGTTACAACTTTCTATGTCATCTCCTACTAGTTTTGTTCAGGACTGTATCAGATAAAAAAATATATTTATTTTTTTTTACAAAGACAATTCTAAATGTACCCCAGATCTTCTTCCTGAATGTAATTTGATTTCTATATTCTCTTCCCAGCCATTCTTCTGAGTTATGCAATTGATATTTGCTTCTAATTCCTCTAGTCAGAAGTATTTCCAGTGGCTTTAGTAGGATTTGGATCAAGCTTTAAGTAGGAAGACATGAATACATTTTCTATATAAATTACCTCTTCACCCTTCTTTTTTGACCCAGTGAACACAAGTAACAGAACCAATTCACCTGTCTCCCTCCTTAATTCTGCTGATGTTTAGTACACACAAGAATCTCATTGACTCATTGTTCATGGGGAACTGTACTCAAGAAAGGGAGACTATCAGCACAAACCATCAGAGACCTCAGTTTAAAACCCCCATATGCATAATTCACCTTCTTAATCATTAACACAGCAGTGTCATGTTTCTTGAAGCTCCCAAGAGCAAAGGCAAAATCCTCCTCCTGACATCTTCAATCAGTTTTAATGGGACAGGAATCCCTTCCCAGCTGCAGACTACTATTTTAAAGCTAATTTGGATATTTTTCCTAGTGGGAACTAATATATTAGAAATATCACTTCTAATTTTTACTTGCTACCTCTCCCTGCCAGGGAAGCTTGGTTTCCTGTTATATGTATTTATAGTTAGCTAATGCATATGTAGGACAATCTTTACCAGAAACATTGACTCACTTGATTAGTTTACCAGCTGTTACAGTTTACCATGAATGTTCAACTTCCTCCCTTTGGATATCTGTCCTGAGAGATGGATTTGCCAAAACAGAGACAAAGTAAAAATAATTGCTTAGTTAAAATGTCCATTTTAGGATTTTCATATACTCATTCCATACTTCAGTGTATGAAGAGTGACACTCTCACCTCCCTCCAGCATTCTTTTTATTTATTTATTCCCCTCCCCCCCCCCCGATTTCAGCATATTCATGGAGAAACACCTCTACAAAAATGGCATTTCCAGTCTCTGAAATTTTCTTGAAAGCTCAGACTGTTGCATCTCAATACACGAGAGCCTCGAGTAAGTTTCTATTCTCCTAGTTTCACTGAAAAGCATGAGAAAATGACTCAAGCATACACTAAATATTTAAAGCAAAGCCAAACAATTCCACCTCCCCATATATATTTGTCCATTGGCTTAAAATCATGCTTCATGGCTTTAGAAGAACCTGTGACTGTTCATGTTTGAAACAGGCAGCATTCTGACTGCTCTACCTCTACAGACAGGGAATCAGCAGAAGCAGCAGCTGGAACCTGCTCCTCAGCAGCAGCCCACAGCGTGTTTTTGTGGAGTTGAGCTGGAGACCCTCCTTGGGCTTGCAGAGCGGGGCAGAAGGAAGCATTAAAGCTGATCTTTGCCTCCTCATTATTTATGAAGAAAATGCTGTAGTTTACCTTGGGATAGCTTTGGGACATGGTTAGAGGGTGTGTTAGCAGCTGTGCAGCCATGTCGAGCCTGGCTTTGGGGGGCTCAGTCATGAGCATATGAAGAAGTGAATGTTGGAAGCTGGCTGGGCAGGAGGTCTGTTTACTTATCTTCTTAGCCAGACTTTCCCAGGATCCCTGAAGTGTCTATCTCCTTAGGGTTGACAGGGAAAATGCTTCCAGATTGAGTAGTCCTAATCTGTTTGCATTAAGTCACAGACAACCCTTTCACTATGAGATATGAGCATTTGCCATCTAATGGATGCTAAAAGACCTAACTATGAGACAGCTGTTGTCAGAATGGCATCAACGTTGCCAAAGAATTGAAGCAAATGTGAAAACAAAATTATGTATGTTTTGTGGTTCAGATCCTTTGGTACCTGTGCATGAAGTCACATCTTTTTATCCTCCTAAATTAAAAGAGAAAGATGAAGTCAAATGAATTACTGTTCCTAGGGTGCACTTCATCACAGGGCAGGCTCCCCACTGCATCTCTGTTTTTGGCTTGAGCTTCCTCCAAAGACCAGACTTGTCTCACCACATTTTTTGCTAGTGTAATAGTGACCAGAGGCTTACTCATACTTATGTACAGGGTGATGGGGCAGCTATCACCTCTTCTGAAAAACACCCAACTTGTCAATCTGCTGCTCAGTGTACAGATTTGCTTCCGTCTGTAAGTCCCTAATGAATCTAACCAAGCTTAGCAATGGAAAAGACTACATTTAAACTCCTGTATATAATCTATCTTGTAAAAATATCTAATGATACCGCTGAATCCTTTCTAGAAGGACTCAGTATTTCTGCAAATATTGTACATGGGACTTCTCAGCAAAGGAGGTATACATAAATATATGTGAGCAATGCTATAAACTAATAAAAGAATATTCTACTGATGACAAGCAGGATTTATCTTCTAATGAAATATATGGCATGGTTAGAGCTGACTCATCAGTCATACATAATGGAAGGAAAATACACATCAGAAATAAAACATCACATTTGAAATGGTGCCAGGAGCTAAGAAGGAGCCTGTTTTAGTTAATTTCCACTGGTCTCTGCTCATTTGTTACAAACCTGATGTGTATCATTGGAAAGTCTATGCTGCCTACACTTGCCAAACTATACTTGCTCCCCTTCTGCTCAATGGGCTGGTATGGAAAACCACAACAGCATTCTGAGGTCAGTATCTTATCTCCAAGGTGTGCAGCTGTTGATCTGTCCCACATTTTCCTATTGGATGCATTGAAGATTGACTATAAATAACCCTGACCCAGACTGAATATATAGTATAACAGTTTTACTGTTCTCAGACAGCTTTTCTACTGTGTCATCTACATACTTATATGGCAGAAGCTGTGAAGGAAAGTAGCTGGAAATAACAACTAAGCTGTGGTGTATTTTATTTGTTTTCATGGAAACAGTTTTGTCCTGATTTGCCTGTAGCTGCCCTGAAGGATATACATCTTTTTCTGTACTGTTTTATGTATCACTTTGTCTACTATTTTTTAACCAATATAATTAGCACCATCCCCACCCCGCAAAGACAAATTCCCAGTTTTCTATGTTCTTTTAAACCACCTCCTGTGTCTGAGACAGGCTACTAGCTTTTTAAGAGAAGCTTCTGTGATCCCAGTTCATTTGGGACAGCAATCCAGTTGGCTCTGACAGCTATCTCAAGCAAGGGAGAGCTAAATGCAGAAAATGCAGGTTCCGCCTTGAATTAAAAGGTTTCCAGTATTAGTTTCAATGGAGTTTCAAAAATGAAATTGTAAGGAGACTTTTGCTGACTTGGGATCACCAACTGTCATTACACACTAAAATGCTGCTAATAAAGCTTCCAGCTAACACTGGAGTGAAGTTCTGTGTGGATCTCCTGTCAAAGGAGATGGGTGTAACACCTCAAGCAGCTTTTCCCACAGTTCTAAAGGTGCAGCTGTCTTTAAAGCACACAGTGGCTCCCACCCTGTCCTGACTCCTGCTGTCCTTCTTTACACCTGCCTTGGGAATGCATCAGGTCATGTCTCAACCGTGGATGGACACTCTGTACAGCAACTAAGGGAGGAATAAGACGCCTTCTGGTCAGCAGCTCTATTCCTCTCCTCTCTGCATGGGAAGGTCATTAACTGATGATTGCCTATGTTTTGGTTTCATTTATCTCAGGAGATGTTATCTTGCATTTGTCGCAGGTATCTTAAACAATATTATTTTCTTTTCCTTAACTACATGTTAGAATAAGAGACAAAGAAGGAAATGGCTCATAAAATTTTTATCATCAGAAATTTTTAATCATTGATGTTTCTGATGGTGATAAGTAAGCAGGAGAGCTTCCAGTTTATTTTTGCTTTTTCTATCTTTAAACTATTCAGGCACATCTGTGTGTCTCTAAAAGCACTACCATGTTGGATGATGATCCTGTTGCTAGGCTACTAACAACATGTCCTTTTATGTGTCTAAAAATACATTTATTTTTTGTATTTAATGATGATGCTTCCTCTGTAGTCTAAGGCACACACAGTTATCACAGAGCACCTTGAGGCTTTGGGAATACAAATGTTTTATTCCCTGTTACACAGACCTGTTAAGGTTGTTACAGAATCTGGAGTGAGGCATGATTGCTCCTTTCATAATTCATATATGCCGCTCCTTTCTTAGAAATAATAAGAGAAAGAGTTGGAAAGGTCTTTAAAGATCATATTATTTATCTGTCTGTATAAGGCAGGATCAACTAAACTCCTGGCAGATGTTTGTCAAACAAGTCTGGAAGTTTCTAGTGATGGAGATTCTTTGACCTCTCTAGGCAACATAATCCCATGCCTAAATATCCCCACTAGAAGGTATTTTCCCAATATCCAAACTAAATCTCCCTCACTGTTCTTTAATTACTGCTTTTCTGAAATGCAGTTCATGAGTATTGCCTGACTAGACAGATTGAAAAAACACTGCCAGCAACAGCAAAATTAGGTATTAGGCCTTTTTCAGAATACAAGACAGTTATTTCCAATAAATAGAATAAAGGCAGCTGCTACTTTTGTTTCAGACTGGGATGCAGATCTCTAAAATGTGTTAAAACGGGAAACTTCCATACATTAAAAGTTCTGTATCTGGTTCCTTACCTTCCATAGAAGCAAACTGAGCTTTAGGGATTATTGAGAGGGCTTTACTGAAAACTTATGTGCAGCTTTACATTCACTTGTCCAGATTGCTCCACATAACTGTGAGTAAAGTTGAGCATACACTTCGTTACTCACAAAGTCAAGGCCTTGGTTGTTATGGGATGGAGAACTGAGTCCTTGATGGTGGAAGTGGATAATGGATGAGGTCCTGCAGTCCTGTACAAGTTAAAGAGCAGCTTTTCCCTATGAAGATGAGGAACACTTCAATAACCTGTTTCCAAAGGATACCTGCACAAAGCACAGGTATAAGCAGAATGGTGATGGATTTCTAATGCCATCACTCTGAATTATTTTGGACAAATTATGGGGACTTTGGTCTAGCTGCTGAACTGAAAGAGGAAAAGATCAGAAAATGAAGCAAAAAATACAGAAGTGGTAATATCAATTATGTCTGGTGCCTCAGAGATTTGTGTCTTAAGGGTGATCTCAGGCATGGGTTCTCCACAGCCTATTCATCAGGTCACCAGAAGGATCTCTCTTCTCTGTCAAGCTACTGACTTCTGTGAAACCTGCTTTCAGGTTTGGCCAACCAGAAGTCATTTCCATGACAGACATAGATAGTTCACATGACCTGATCAGGAAGGCCTCCAAAATTAGGTCAGTATTAGATAAAGATATTGCTCTGAAATAAACAATAAGTAGCATTTTGAAAATGTCACAATGAAATGGCATGACATTTTAAAAACAACAACCACAGCCCCAGAACACATTAAAAATGTAGAACTGAGTCCTTTTTTTTTTTTTTTTTTAAAAAAAATAATTCAAATTAAAAAAGTAAACTCCCAAGCAAATGGTACCATCTGTCTCACAGCAGACTATCTGGACTAGCCTGGAAAATTATAAAGAGAGAGGGGTTGTGCAAGTACCAGAAAACTTCACAGAGAACAAAAATACATCACAAAAGAAACAAACTTGATGGAAGATTTGAAGAGGTGAACAATCTTTGATGTGACTTCATGGATTTTCTTATCCTTTTTAATAGGGGCTGGAAGGAATCTGTGCCAGAAAGATTTTAGGATTAGTTGAGATTTCTATTTAGAAAAGACAACTTTTCCCAGGAAAAAGATACAAACAACTCAAAGCATTGACCTCTTCACTTTTAGCACAGTACAGGTCTCCTTAGGTTCTAAGTGCTTGCACTCCTCCCAGCTATGCTTTCCAGGTGGAAAGCAGCAGCATCCAGATCTAAGCAAAAGCTCTTTTGTTTGTGAACTAATTGTCTTTCATACAGCTATCTGAGCTAGAAATCTGCCTGTATTTTTCTACCAAAGCAGAACCCTCCTACAGGATCATGATTCCCAGAGGTGGCAGAAATGAGAGCACTGGAAAGAAACGAGACTGTGTTTAGCTGTTTGTTTGCACATACAACTAAAAGGATGGTGTTACCTGTGAGGTCTCATTTGACTGTGACTCAATCTAACTAAACTAAGAGACTGAGCTCTTCTTCATTTATTCTATCAGAAATAATGAAATATCAGATTAAGAACTATTTTGAAGCATACATATATGTTCTTTATGCTTCTGTGGACTCAAACAAACAAGGTATTGCAGTTGAATAAATTACTTGCTACTTATGGCAGCTGTGGCAGCTCAGGTTGGGGGAGATTGTATCAGTCAGGCTGAGATAAGAAGGCACTATATGACCATCTTTGAAAGCAGAATAGGATTAGCAGATACAGGCTTGCTTTACAGTTTCTGCTGTGAGAAAGTCTCACTTAAGAGCATGAACACAGCTGTTGAATACCAATATGGCCAGCACACAGACCTGAACTAGAGAAGTCTTTTCTTCTCTGACAGTTAAAAAAGCAAACACACAAAAAGTAATAATAAATTAACTGACTGGAATGCATCAGTGGAGTGATGAAGATTAAATAGTGTCTGTGAGAAGCAATCATTAATATTTATAAAGGATAGCTGCTGCCAAAGGGTGAAGGGAATCTTCAGAAAATTTCAGACTATCAATAAAACAAGTAAGGTTTATAAGAACAACAAGTTTGCATATAAAAGCAAAATATATCAATTTACTGAGGTTCTTGTAATATATGTTCCTCCACAGTTTCAGAATTCTTACACTGAGAGATGGAAGATATCTTTTAAATAAAATATTGCACCGAGATCTGACAGGCTTTGGTGACTTGGGAAATAAACACCTGGAATCTTTACTCAATTTCTGCAGAATATATCAAGAAGTTCAATAAAACAGAGTCAAAATGGGTCCACAGACAAAGCTTTCAAAAGAAAAATTACTCTGGAAGTAAAAAAATAAAAAATTGTGTTCTCTTTCCTACAGAGCTGCTTCTTGTTGCAGACACTTTCACTGAGCGCTCAGATGAGTTTCCCACAAGATAAGCAGCAGAGGGAATATTCCCCTCTATAAGTTGTTGTATGCATTTTGTATTTTATGTGGAAATTTTATACACTGACAGTGTCTAAAATCCTTTGCTGCATGAAACACAGTGTGAAAAAAATCTGTTGTAGAAGTCTGTAAAAGAACAACAAAGCAAAGCAGCTAACAGCAAAGCTGAAGAGGGGGACTCCTCTCACTGCCAGCAGTAGCGTGTATCCATGATAATGCGTGGCTGTACTCCAGCCTCAGGAGCCCTTTTATTGTGAAGAAATTAATTTCTGGGTAAAAGGCTGTCACTTGTCCTATACAAAACATGCATTTCCATTTCAACATGTCATAATAATAACAAGCCACAAGTCATGCATATACTTTTCAGCTTGGAAAAGCCTAAGACCGTTGACAGAAAAATGTACTTTAGCATAGCCTGACATCTTTCCCACCTTACCTGCTGTGCTCATGTTGTCTGCTTCAGGCAGCCTCCTTTCTGTCAAAGGACCACTTTGTTCCATAGCCGTGTTTTAACCCCAGCATATCCCCTCAGACTCAGGGAAGACCTCAGGCTTCCCTGACTGCATGCAACTGAGTCCAAAAAAGGGAGAATAATGCCATGGAGTCAGAGTAAATTTCTCATTCCCCTTCAGCAGTGGCAAATGCTATCAAAACTCACGTCACAGAATCAGAGAACGATAGGGGTTGGAAGGGACCTCTGGAGATCATCTAGTCCAACCCCCAAAGCAGGTTCACCTAGATCAGGTTGCACAGGAAAGCATCCAGGTGGTTTTGGAAAGTCTCCAGAGATGGAGACACCACCACCTCTCTGGGCAGCCTGTTCCAGTGTTACATCACCCTCACAGAAAATAAGTTTTTTCTTATGTTTAGGTGGAACTTCCTGTGCTCTAGTGCCTGTTACCTTTTGTCCTATCACTGACTGATTAATGTTACTTCAATAATCAGCTTTTGTGACATGATCTTTCACTTGGAGAGATTGTAAGAAAAAAAATAATTCTTGTCTGGTTAAATGAATGTTTTGGGAAGCATATAGTTTATTTTGCTTCTGGGAGCCCATGAACAATGCCTTAAATATATTAAAAATAAAGAGACAGAGATCCAGAACAAATGTGCAACTAAGATATATGAATGTAATTAAACTTTTATCTCCAAAACCAACTGAAAAGAGATAGGGCTTGAAGTTGCAGTAGTTTTAGACAGATGGGTTTGATTTGTTTCCTTGTAAATCGTATACCTGAAATATTTGAAAAATATAATGCCACTCGACATTTTCAAGGTCACCAGCAAATAGCACCCAAAGCATTGACACCCAGTTGGAAAAATGAGTGCATTAACAGCAGAGTGTCAGAAGCAAACTAACTTCTTAGATACTGTCAGATGCAGTGTCAGAAAAATCAAGAAAATGCTGCTCCATTCTTGACACACACAAATGTGAAAAGATTCATATATCTTTCCAGGATGAAATACACACTCAGACAGAGAGGCACTTGACACTTGCTACAATTTCATTTTCATTCACTTCATTTCCCTCATGTATACAGAGGACATTTTCAAATAAGAGCACATAAATCCAGGTATGCCTGTCCTGACAATATTAGTGAACACTTTACTGATAAATCCTCCTGTGCTATGTGAAAATGGCCACTTTAGTCTCAGTGGCTTGGTATTGATCATATTAGACCAGAAAGAGTATCTCCAAAAGAGGCTAATAAGTAATATCTCAATGGTCATGGTCTGGAGATCTTTTAATTTAGTGAAATGGAAATATCCTATAAAAATATTTGCTACAGCAATAATAATTGAGCTAAACATAAATTTAAGATCCACAGCTGATATCAGGAAAGGTAAGAAAATAAATAGGTAAAATACAAACATAAATAGAGGCAGAAAATCACCAGGATATGAATGTTGTCCTTTGAATACCAAGCCACATTTGACCAAGGATTCTGGTAATGATGAGGATGATCATGATGCAAGCTGCAAAAATGCAAAAGATCACCTCATCTGCATTTAGTCACTTACATACAATGACTTAAATTTTATTTCATGATACAGATACATTCACAAACATGAACACTAGTCTGCAAGAATGTTAGGTCTTCAAAATCAAATATTTAAATGCAGTGGCATCAATCATATGCTGGATAACCTGGATCTGGATAATCATAATGCACATCATGTCACTTACACTGGTAGACAATGTAGAAGCCTCTATCTTCCCTGTGCCTATAATAGGGATTAAATGTAATGCTAATGCTGACATTTTTAATGTGTCATTCAATACATAGGCAGAGTTCCAAAATCTCTCTTATTGTTTGATGATAAAATTAATGTTGTAGGTGTTGCATGCCAATCAAAGTTTGCATTGGACATGGGAATTCCTTATGGACTTGCACTATACTGTTTTCTTTCCAATATCTGAGCATTGCATACATAGAAATGCATTTTCACAGCATGCCATTGAGATAGTAGGTGTTATGAGTTCTACTTTACAGCAGAGCTGGAGCACAAGAAGAAAAGAAGCTAGAAACAGACAGATTTTCAGATATTGGCTGGATTTGACATCATTTTATTTTTCATCGTATTTATCAGAATGTATTTTTTAAAATCTGTATTTATTTATCTGTATTTATTATACAGAATTGTGTACCTATAAAACATAAAGCACACTAGTTTTTATGTCCTAGCATACAAAGTGGGAAAGATGTTTTTACCCTCAAGCTTTTGATAATTTTTCAGGTTAGACTTAGACTTAAAATACAATGATCTGAAAACTGAAACCCTGTGCTGAGGTTATAACTGGAGGTTATAACTGGAGCCACACATTGCTGTTAAATTCTGATAAATTCTAGATCATGCCTATGTTGTCCATGTCAGTGCCACAGGCTAATAAATAGTGTACTTTTAGGGTGTTCATTGCTTTGGCCAAGCTTGAAAGCTTGTCAAACTGTAGTCATTCAATTTCTATTTAAAGAATTAACTTTTTCAGCCATTCGTCACCCAAGAAACAGAGATATTATTGCAATGTTTTGAGGAGGATTTTTTCACATGTACTGTCCATGGGAAGTACTCTGCTGGATCTTCTCCTCAAAACCAAGGATGAACTGGTTGGGGATGTGACAGTTAAGGGTAACTTTGGCGGCAGTGACCACAATGTGGACTCTGAGGGAAGTAGAAAGTAGCAGACAGAGTACCTAGTGCAAGAGAAGATGAAGCCAGACTCTTCTTGAAGGTGCTCTGTAACAGGATGAAAGGCAAGAGCCACAAGTTGAAACAAGTCAAATTCTATGTCGTTAGACAGATTTATTTATTTTTTACTCTGGAGGTAGAAGCCCAGAAAAGATCACCCAGGAATTGTGTGGAACCTCTGTCCTTGGTCCTGAGCAACCTGTGTGAGGTTGGACTTGGACCAGACGACCTTCAGAGGTCCCTTCCAGCATCATGTATTATAAAAACTATGACTAAAGACCTGGGCTTTAGGAAGGTGGAGTTAGGCTTTTTCAGGAAATTGTTAAATCAGTCCTCATGGGAGGCTGTTCTCAAGGCAGAAGTGCCCAGGGGAGCTGGGTGATCTCCAAGGACAATCTCCACTCTGTGTAAGTACAATTCTCCCCGGTTTGTAAGAAAATTGTCAGGCAGAGTATCAGGCCAGCTTGCCTAAACAAGAAATTCCTAAATTCCTAACAAAGCTAGATGATGACCAGACTGATCATTAGAGAAAGGCAAATACTACACAAAAAAATGGCAAGAAAGAGGATTTGAGAAACTCTAGACTGGTCACTCCAGCCTCAGTCCCAGGACAATTCTAAAGCAGATAAACATGGAAGCCCTTCTACATGGCACTCAAGTGCTTTATTTAAAAAGGCACAAATCTTATGTTCAAGGAAGCTTAGTGCAGACTTCTTGATGGGCAGCTCTAGGCAGCTATTGGATGCCAAGTGAGTGTTGAGCAGATAATACAGCAGCCTGACTGCATTATCTAGCAGAGCAGGGTTTTGGTCTCTAGCTTTCAGTCTGAATGATGGCTGGATGTTCAGTAGGCTGCTCACAGGTTTCCCTGTTCTGAGCTATTTGCTGTATCACTGTGATGTTTGTATTTTACTGAGTTGTCAAGAGAACATGGAAATTGTTTGGCTGGTTTTTTTTTTTGGTTGGTCGGTTTGATTGGTTGGTTTGTTTGTTTTTTCACACAATTCTCAGCTTGTTGTCCGAAGTCATGTTCAGATGGCCTTTTCTCCAGCATCTCACCACTACAGCCACAGTCCTAGAGTGCTACTAAAGCTATTCCTGTTTTACAAGCATGGTGAGATTAATCAGACCATCGAGCTAATCTGACAGAAAGCAAACACACCCCCCCAAAAATGTGTCCATTACTCCTCAGACCTGACAGAATCACCCATTTAAAATGTCTTTTACTTCAAATACTTAGTCATATTGTTTCTTGTTTACCTCACTGTCCTGCTTAAGCTCTGTCTGAGATCAGGACCTCACTGAGCTAGATGCTATACCTACCTAGAGGTATAGCTAAGTACCCTAACTTCATAATAACTATTAGAGATGAGAGGTGAAAGAAATTGAAGTGATTATTCCCAATTCACAAAAGGGAAATGGAGGCACCAAGTGATTAATGGTATTTTTTTTAGCTTCAAAAGGGGTGTGGATGCTCATTTCCCATCCATTTTAATGGAAGTTGAGTATTCAAAGACATCAAAAAGCTTTGTAAATCCTACTCTGAAAGAATTCCCAAAATTTATCTTCTTTTTTTATAAGCATTTAAAGTACCATATGCATATATGCCTACGTCTGTAAATGTTTGTGCTCTTCTTGGCTTTCCACAAGCAGCCAGCTCAGCATATCTTTGCCTGAGCTGGATTTACTTGTACTGCTCTGTGGAATATCACATAATCCACTTAGATGACAGTGTGTAAATGTTTTGGATAATATACCAGATGGACAATTTATCCTTATATACTTACCTAGACATGGGCCTTGTAAACAGAGCAGCTTTCTCTACTCACTGAATTTTTTAAATGTCTTAGTCAGATGGCTTAGATTTGTAGGACACCACCACAAATTTTCCACACTGCATTTGGGGCCAATGGTGCCCAGGAAATTTGTTCTTTGCAGGTTATTGCCATTGTCCAAACTGCTGGCATAGGCAGACTCCAGAACACATGGAGTACATTGCAATCTGAGAACAAAACAAGAGGCTCAATAGGTCTAAAGCATCCATAGAAAGTTTTCCACCACATTGTCGGAATTTTGCATTATTCCAAAAGCTACTTCACCTAACTCCAGTTCAGATTCAAAAGTAAAGATTAAGTCATGATGAAATTCAATACAGCAGACAACTTCTTGACTATTTATTTATTGGCATAATTCTAGTGTGCCTGGGAAATACAATACACAAGTGTTATGGTCTTAGAAAATTGACCATGGAAAATAGAATAAATGAGCTTCCTTAAATTCTCCATCTGTGAGTCTTGCCTAGTTACAAGACTGGAAGCCAGAAGTAGAATTGATGAAATTTATAATTGATGCATTATACTTTGCTGGACAAGTCTCTGAGCAATCTTAACCAATTAGCCATGTTTTGAGCAGGGGGTTAGACTCCAGCTCCTCCAGATGTCCTTTCTAACCTAAATAATTGCATGATACAATATCTAAACCTTTTTCTTTTAAAATTAATCCTACTACAAGTTAGTACAAATTCTCAATTTTGGGGGGCATGTTCCTTATAAAGGACCAGTGTCAAATGCAGTACTGAACAGATTGCTGGAAGAAAGGATTGCATGTTGCAGTGTGGGACTTCCCTCTCAGAGAGAAGTGCTAATAATTGCCAGAACCCTCAGCTCATATGCCTCTTGGTATGACTAATTTCAAAACTTGAAAACGTGATTTATACACAGAGTTCTCTATTATTCCATGAGAGATTTATGATTCAACAATCATGTTGCCTAGTTATTAACTCTTTGTCCATATTCATTTGAAGTCCAAGAAATGTTATCTCATACTTTTTTTCCACATAATGCATCTTTAATGGCTATTCAGAGGAACAGTATATCTAGCAGAAACATCCTCAGAAGCTCAGTTGTCTATAACAGCAAAAAGGAAACACAAAGCTGATGTAGATGCAGCTATAGAGGGGTTATAACACAATCTGTATTTGCCAAGTGCCCACTTATCTCTGTGGTCATTTCAACAGATGGTGTGTGGGCTACCCAGACAGCAACCTCAGAGTATGCTGAAATCTGTGACATAGCCAGTCCTTTCTTACACTTTTTTAGCTGAAATTTTTCACCCAACTTGAACCAAATTCTCTACTTGATTTGATTTCCTCAGACAAAAACAACAAACAAAGCCCATACTCATCTTCTCCTAAAGTGTCAAATGAGGGCTTCCCAGGAACTCACATAAATTCCTTTATTATCATAGCTACAAACTATAAAAAAAACCCCCAACAACTTTATACACAATTCTCTGGAAATGTTATAGGATAGTTTAAAGTAATCCTTATCCCAAATCCAAGGAATAACCTAGTGTGGAGGACGGAAGACAGCTGCTTCGGCCTCACAAATACTTACTCAATCCTGCCCATTCTCCTCAAATAATCATGCGCTTGACCACAAATCCACAGTAAGTATTTAGTCCTGGTGTGGTTTTTGTTTGGACCTGTCATCCTGTCCCTCTCTGCAGCCAAGCCCCAGTGTCTCTGTCTCTACAGTGCTGAGTGTCTGAGCTGACTTCTGATTCCAGTACTATTTCTTCTTCCCACACTCCTTGGTAGTTGAACCGCATTGCTACCAAAAGTGATCTAGCCCATTCACAATCAAACTGAGGGATAAAAAAACTTTTCACAGTTCTCTGACTTCAAACAGAGATCAGACATAATCCCTCAAGGTGTAATTGGATCTGTATTAGTCTGAGAAGCCTCTGTTCATTTAATTGCCAAGCCAGAATACAAGTATGGCATGCTTAATGAAAATAGGGATGATATATTGGCACTTTCATTTAACACTCAGTTTCTTTGACGTAGGTTTGCTTGTTGGGGTATTAAAATTAGAACTGAGACAACCTTACAACTTCACATCATTAAAACTTCCTCTGGTTCCCATTTAAGAACACTTTATAAAAAAATGAATGCTATTGCCATATGACAAATTTCTCAGAATAAGCCACCAACATGCTTTTCCAAATAGAAATATACAAAAATAATGAGATGGACAAGAAAGCTTGTAGATGAAGCTATTAAACAAGGTTTAACTTCTGAGGAAGTGTACCCACTGGTATCCTTGGAAACATTCCTTTTTATTCTCCATAATCATAATATTTCCATCCTTATTTAAAGTTAACTTTTAATGCTCTCACTCATTCCACTCAAAAGGTGTCAGGTTGCTCTCACTCACTAGATACTTGAGGTTATGGTTCAGTCATTGATACTTAATTTTGAACAGAACACTCACAAATTTTAAAAAAACCAACCAACAACCAAGGCTTAGAAAGAAAGAGGTGCCAGATTGTTCAAGCAGCAATCACTTTCAAATCACAGACAAAAAAAAAAAAAGGGGGGGAAAAAACAGAGTACTGTAATCAACTTTAAATATGATCAGTTCATCCACCAAGGAACAAACTGCAAACTTCAATAGCTATTATGTAGACTATAAATGTTCTAGAAGGGACAGGAAAAAAATTGCACAAATGCTTATGTAACTGTGTCATACAAACTGACACTGCTCACTGACCCTCCAACCTGTATTTTCATGCCTTTGTTAGAATTAGCTGTTGTGTAGCACATGTGCTGCAGAAAGCTTTGCTTTAATAGCTGCCTGTTTTCCGCAGCCCTGCTTCCCTCAGCGCATCTGCTTGGTGCTGGGGCAGGCTGCAGAGCTGCCACTCCACTGCACAGCCAGCCCACAGCTGGCAGCACACACGAATGCTGGGCTAATGCTGCACAGCATGGACATGGCTCAGAAACATAGTTCTGCATACTGACATGTCAATATGTTTGACAATATTGTTTTAAAGCCTGTCCAGGGAGAAACAGTCCCGTTTTCTCCAGAGACCACAAAGGAAACCACATCTTTTTCACATGATGCAGCCTTTAGCCAAATCACACTTTAAACCAGATAGATGCAATAAACTTGTTGTTCATGCTGAAGTTGTAGGATTGGGTAATACTCATGTTTACACTTTCCTGTATTTTTATTCTTGTAGCAAGTGGTCTAGTCCTAAGTAGCCTAAGACATGAAGAATCTTAAGTACCTTCTCTTTTGTACCTTCTCTTTTGACTTGCCCTTATGTGAAATGCAGAACTTGTTCTGTGTCTGAAGGTGAATATGTACCTAGTTTCAAACCATAGTTGAGAAAAGACTTTTGTTTTAAACCATTAAGAGACTGAGACACCAACATTAAGGGGGGAGTACTTTTGAAATAATTTGAATTAATAACATTAATACTTTTTTTTTTTTTTACTGGTACATTTTGTGAAGAACATAATTTAAAGAAGCAGGGTTTAAAAGACTTTTTATTGTACAGTGTGAAGAAATATTTCCATTACTATTCTCCCATTCTTATTATTACAAAGTAAATCATCATTTGATAACATTGTGAAATGATACAGTTAAAGTAGTGACTTTGTGGGTAAAAGATGTTTCTGCATTACTGTATTTTGACACTTCCTAGCTACATAGCATACCCACAGTATATTTTAATAATGTTCAATGTTAACAGAAATATTGAAATTTCAAGGAAAAATAATACTGTTTGAACAATTTCTTTCTCTTTCAGGTGCAGTAGGTTGATGAACAATTTGAATGCAGTTCAGTTCTGAGATTTTGGTCTGAATTAACTCTTACATTTCCCTTCAGGACACAAATGCATATATGAACTTGAAATTGATTTCTTAAATTGGAGACAGAGAAAATATTTCCACTTTGGAGAGAATGTAGACAAAAACAGAGTATTACAATTAAGGCAGTTTGTATCAAATGACAAGATTAAATTATAACATGTAAACACATCTATTTCTGACATGGATTTTTTTTTTTAAATAGTGGAATTATCTTAAAAATTTATTTATACAACAGGCTTTGAAAGCATTCTAAGGGTAGCCCTTTTGTGCCTCCAGATATTTTACAGATCATGCACATGAAATACTGTATTTCTTTAGATCAAAGTCTCAAGTTAACTCTTTGCCTTATATCAACACATGAATTCTATGTTGCATCCTCATCAGAGATTAAAATTCAATAGGATTAGCCTAATTTTACATTTATTATATTTCTTTCTTCTACTTTGATTTATAGAAGGAATCTTTATTAAAGGAAAAACCTGAACCTACTGAATTAATAAAGAAGCTGGGTATGCTGTCAGCCTGGTTCCTTCATTTCAGTGACTGAAAATGCATTTTTTACAGTGTCCCCAAATAATTAAAAACAAATTTCAACTATTCACACCTTAGAGACAGCCTTTGCTTAAACTGCAAGATGATCTTAACTGTCTCATTCTGAGCAGAACAAAACCTCTGTTTTAGAGTAACCCCCCATCTCTTGCAGAATCATTGAGTTTCTACCAAAGGTATCGTATTAAGTGACATCGTGGGCAAAAGGAGTCAAAAATAAAGATGTTTATATGGCTATATGTCTGTAGGTCACAGAGATGCAACCACAAGTTGTCTCCTTCTTCTATCCCCATGAAATGAGAAGAAGGTGGGGGAAGTGTTGAGCACAGAAGCTCCCAAAATAGTCAGTGACAACCAGGCAGGACTTTCCTGCATAGTCATCTATATGCACCATGCAGTGAGGTCAGCTTGCACGCACCAGTTGCTGGCTTTATTGTGCTCATGCCCAGGTGGATATTCAGGACACTGTTTCATCACAACAAAAGCACCAGAAGTAGCTTAGGATGCTTTTGCTAGTGCCTCCAGACACCACCAGAGATACTTCTTGATCACTCTGCCCGTTTGTGTGCTATGTCCATGGCAGACAGCCTGTTAACAACACATGCTCCAGTTCTGATCCCTGCTGTCATCACTGTTCCAACCTAAATAAGCACAAATGCATTAGCCACCCATTGTGCACCTTCAGTGCTTGTGCAATCTTAGTGGACTCTGAGGGAACTTTAATATGACATTTTACTCCTATTTGACTTCCCACATCCTCATCACAGAGCCTTTGGCAGGGAAATTTTACCAAGACACCGTATGCTGGGCATGCTCCAGCCAGGATCTGCACGAGCAGCAGCAGAGCAGCTCTGTGTCATCATCTAGTGTATTAAGCACATGCATACTGACATTCAGGCACTTACGGAGATCTAAGCATTTGGCTTTCCATCATATCATCCCTTTAATACAGTCTACATGTAAGTGTCATACAGTCCAGTATTACTCCTCTGTGAGAATGGCAACACAAACCAAGCCCAAATGCTGAAATGGAGTTTTTAATCTCCTTTCACAGCAAATGCATTGAACTCCAAGATACCCAGGTGCTGAGGAGAAAGTAAGGATTTCTTCCCCGAGGTTTTGCTCTCATATTTTTTTGTGAACAGATAGTTACAGCTGAACACATACCATCTCAGAACATGAGACTGCATCTGTCTTGTCACCAGGAATATGAATCACATTGCCAGACAATTGGAATTTGTATTAAATATATCAATAAGCAGTGTGTTCACATCATGACTGTGCTTGCCAGAAGGCTTGTATCCTTTATGATGAAGTACAGTTTTTCTCATCAGTAAGTCAAAAGCTGAAGCCTCTCAGCATTAAATCATTTGAGGCCAGACATCTATTAACACATTATGAGATATAGACAAACATTTCCAATGTACTGCACTAGCTGGCAGATAATTTATTTCCAGTATTTCTTGAAAGGTGGTGATATACATAACTGAATTCAAGAATAAGCTAAGGAATAAAAGACCAGGATCTTAAAGCAACAATTTTGGTTTGATGTATACACAACCTGACGTACAAACCTGAAATAAATTTTTAATGTTTTATGCCCAAATTAATCTTTGGTTAGCTTCACAGAACAACTGCATCAATTCTACTGAAAAGACATTACTGGGATGTAAGGTCACATCCATCTCTAGCTGTATCCAATTCCCCAGCTATAGGTTTCATAGATCTTCAAGGTCAAATGGGTTTTTTCCCTTTTTCAAACTTCTTTCCCAGATGGTATATTGCAATTTTTGTTCCACAAGGTCCTACTGATTCCTCTGTTGCTAACTCAGAATTCAGGAGATATGTTGCTAAAATTTGAGTAATATATGATTTTAACAATCTTTTGTAAGTATACTGAAATGGATGGAAAAAAGATAATTCCACAATACTGATGGTCTTTCAGAGTATCAGTTGTGGTATATAATAGCATTTGATGAATACAATAGCACTTGAATATGTTTGCACTGCATCTATAAGAGCAATATTTTAATGGAAATTCAAGAAACCTTTGGTTAGAGCTTCATTACCTTCAAAGTTCATTATGGAGCTCGATGATAATAGATTAGTTAAATTACTTGCTATGACCCACTGGTGAAAAGCATATGCTTTAGTCTGCTGTGTTGGCAAGAAAAGGAAGCAAGAGAGAGTGGGTTTCATCTACTTAGTTTCACCCAAGCCCTTTTATTTCATTTCTGAAAAAGTGAAGTGCAAAGTAATGGAAATTTTCCAGGGGTCTTGAAAGATGTCTAGAATTTGCCTTCTTAATGAGATTATCTCAGAACATCCTCAAGCGGCAATATCAGGAGCATCATATAAGACACAGCTTTTATCCTTTTGTTTCAGAGAGGCACAGTAAGAACAACCTGGGGTACCCCTGCAAGAGATTAGGGCAGGTAGAATTTGGGAACTATATTGAAGATCTTGAGGCTTCAGCTGGGGCAGTGAGAGCACAGAGGGGGCTGGTATTGGCACACACAGGGCTGTGAGGTGGGTTTTGAGTGGCAATTGGTATTTTGAAGTGATAGCATAAGTTACATCAGGTTTTATTTCTGATTTTCTAGCTGTAAGTTCCTTTCAATTAAATTCTATATGGATCAGCTAATACAGTAGTAAATAAATTATTTCAGACTGCCTCACTGTAAGTAATACAATTCCCATTTGAACTGTTTTCCTTTGCAGCTCTGTTTTGTTGCATGTATGAATCATCTGATTCATAATCCTGGATGTTTCCTGTGTATACCCAGGGCATTCAGGGCCAAATCCCTACATTATGAAGACAGAAAACTGCTTGCTTACTTTTTTTTTCTTTTATATTCTCTGAAGAATCCAACCCAAACTAGATTTGACTGAAATAACTGAGTAGCTGGATCATCTTGCTTTGCCTTTGTCTGCTCAAGATACTCTTTAGCCAAGAATAGCTAACATTTGCAGGCTCTTGAGGATACTTTCATAAGGGCTAATAATCGAGGGCTAATTTCACTAAAAGTCTTAGCAAGTCAGTGACTGCATATAACAAATATCCTGTCAATAGTGTGGGCTGTGTCTTGGATGCTCACACCCTAGACAAGGACACTGTTATTTGAGTTACGGAATTGTTCTAATGGGGAACATGTTGAGGGGTAGAATTAACAATTATTAATTAAAGATGGGGGAGGGAAGAAATCAGCTAGAAAAAAAAGACATAATACAGACTCTTCCCATTCCTGTCTGGTTCTGGCACTATCTTCACCTACCTTCTTCCTACTTGCCAGAGACCTGGTCTTCTCATCAGCTGGACCAGGACACTACATTTTCCCACATAAAGAACAGCAATATTTGGTTTGTACCCCTGTCTGGACTAACTACACAGGGAATAGAAATCATAGAATATTTTGTCATACCAGCATACATTAAGCTGAAGTGTTACTTCAGGCTACTCATTATACAGCAGCATGTCTCACAATCCAATCAGTATTTGGTTTAAATCAACGTTTCTTTGAGCACAATTTAAAGCCTATTAAAATTCCCTACTTTTATAGCTTTTCCATTGAAATTTGAGATTTATAGCACTCATAAAAATGAAATGTGAATAGCACTGATGAAACATGGTATAATTAGGCAGATGATACACAAGTATCACCAAGTATTTCTGTGAATGCAGCTGTATTCTCACCTGAAAGATTCTTGCTGATATTCTTTCCATACTCTTCTGATTAGACTGCAGACACTGAAAGGGGAATAAATAGCTACCTGCATAAAACACTCCCAAACTAGCAAGCAAATTGCATTTTGAGATAAAGATATGCAGATTTCTTTTTAACACAAAGGGGAAATAATTAAATTTGAGCCTGAAAGGGTTCAAAGCACACTGTAAATAAATTGCATGCCAAACAAATAGGGCTGGATAGCAAATGAAAGCACCCATTTTTATTTGAATGATGAATACATGTGTGTATGTGTGTGAGGAGGGTTCAGTTAACTGCTTGCACATCAGGAACCTGCACTGTTACTGTAAAAAAAAAGTAAAAAAACCCCACAACATATCAAGCTGCTTGGCATTTTATAAATGTATGTAAGGAGTTAATTTAAAACAGGTCTTAATAATATCCGGGAAATAATTTTTCTGAGTTTCTGCTGCCTTCTCCAGATTTGCCAGACTGTCTCCCAGTCACACCAGAATGATGAATGGTTCATGGTTCAATGTGAAAACATATTCAAGTTTAACTATGTCAGGTTCCTTTCCAATTATGTCACAATTTGCTGGACCGGTTGGTTGTAAAATTTTATTATGTAGAAATCCAGAATCACAAAAGAGAAAGTACTTCAGGACACAAAATATAATTGTATAGATCTTTGTCAGTCTTTACAAGAATACACTCTGACAACACAGGGGTGATGGAAGTACTGAGTCAGGCTTGCACAACACAGCAACTTCCTATATAAGCTACAGAACTGCAGAGGGAGATATTTATACAACAAAAGACAGTTTTCCAGCTTCCTTATCCACGAAACAAGGGATGGTGGCATAATACTGATACATCTTGTGAACACAGCAGATACAACAAAGCAACAAAAAGCATCCAACATTTATGCAGAAGTACTGTTTTCTTCAGGGTCTCTGTCTACGAGGTGAATGCTCCCCGTGATCACCGATTCCTCCTGAGCCGAGGTGCTCTCCAGCTGTTTATTTGTGCAATATGGAATGTGGCCACAAAAATACATGTAAATCCATGGGTTGGTGCAACTATTTAAATTGCCAAGGAGCATGATAATGGTGAATGCCGAACCTAGAATGAAATAGTTAAAGCACTAACAAAGTAAATAAAGCACTTACACAAATAAGTAACATTTTCACAGTCTGCTGCTTTCTGGTGTATCTTAATCTAATAGGAGGAAATTCCCCTTTATTCAATTCAATTCAATTTGCAATTGTCGAAGGTGTGAAGCACACTGTAGTAAATGCATTTCAGAGTTAAATAGTTCCATATAGCTCATTTTTGATGTATCTGCATAAAATGTAAAAGCAATACTAATCTGCTATACAGACACAGATAAGTACAGATATAGATACTGATAGAAATATATGTAGAATAAGATTCACAAGGAAGAATTATTAAAATAAAGATCGGAATTTGTGTGAGGTTTTTTTTTCATCAGAGCTATTTTATTTTTTTCCTTTGGTTTATATTTTTGAGTTTAGAAATGGTGAACTTAAAGTCAGAAACAGTCAGCCTTTCATAAAGAGGCAATAATGTTTGATAAAATTAATGTTGTTTACAACACAGTGTTCTTTGATGCTACACTCAGACTTGCTTTTTTGCTTTATAAACAGCTGTTTCACAACTTTTTATTGTTTCATAGTGTGCTACAGAGATTTCATCAGTATGATTTCAATATGCAAAAAAACTCAGATGTCTTACAATGCACTGTTCTATCCAGTAAATATTTTATTTACTTAATTAATCCTTTTCAACTCATGAACCTAGACTACTGCTGCTGTAATATCTAAAACCTCTAAAAGTCCAGACCCTTTCTGGAGCAGATGATATTTTTCACTGTGCTGTTCATTAATCTTTAAACCATTAATCACTCAAAACACAAACACGAAACACACACTTATATGATGTTTTGATCTCAGAACACATGAAGTTCTCTATACCTAATTAAAATACAGCAGATAATCAGTCCAGGATTTTCTTTTTAATCCTAATCAAATGATGATGTGTAACTTTTACACAAAAGCAAAGTGCAAATATAAAAGAATACAGCAATGGTCTTGTCTGCTATGAAGTTATGAATGAGGATGGAGAGTATCTTACCTTCAGTCATGACACTGGGGAACCACACAGACCACAGCTGTGCAATGAAGAAAGGTGACCAACAGAGAACGTACGCAACAACTGTCACCACTGTCATCTTTACAGTCTTGATCATAGCCTTTGAGATACAGTTCACACTGCTTGCTCGGGATGGCAGGACTTGCTTCTGATTTGTTAATTCATATTCATTTTGGTTTTTCACATGCATATTTCTTTTGATTATTTTGCAGATTTTAACCTGGCATATGATAAGGATGACTGAGGGAATGAAGAATATAACTACAAAAATCCAAGTCACATATGCCCTTGGGCCCCACGGCTGAATAAATTCACCCCAACATTCAAAAACTCCTGGAGATATTTCAGTCTTAGAAAAGATAAATACCTGTGGCAGACTAAGAATCAGTGATATAGACCAGCTGGTGCAAATGGGGATGTTCCAGAGAGCTCTCTTCTTTTGGAAAGTGACCATAGGGTAGCAAACTGCTTGATATCTGTCCACTGTCATGACCACTATCATATAAGTAGAGGCAAACATGCCTAGCAATTGTAGATATTTGATAGTTCTGCACAAGAAATCTGGCCCTATGAAAACGTCTGTAATATCCCATATAAGCTGAGGCAGCACTTGAAAAAAGGCTACCACTAAGTCGGCGATGCTGAGGTGAAGCATGAACACATACATCCTAGAGAGCTTCTTCCTTCTTCGCCAAAGCACCAGTATGAGAATAAAATTGCCCACAGATGCTGTCAGAAATATAACCCCCAGTACAGCAATCTCTACTTGAGCTAATTGTTCATCTCTTTCTGGTCTTCCAACAGGATCTGAATGATTTGTCAAACTCAGGAATCTGTGAGGAGAAGGGCTCTCAGTCTGATGTGTGTTATCCTGAAACGAAAAATTCTTCATAATGCACAGAAGCTACTTACAGTAGCTGCTACTGCGACTCAGGTTGACAGCCGTGAAGTACTGGCTGGCAAACAAACCAGCCCAGGCTCAGCTTTCAGTGTAGCTTCAAGCAGATCTCCTCTTGCTTGTGTGAACTACAGCACTGGAACCTGCATCTTGATAGAATTCTGTGTCTTGCTGGCGTGCAAAAAGGCTTTATATAGGCTCCCAGCAGACAGAGCCTTATGTAACTGCAGAGCCCTCGGGTAGGCTGCAGGGACCACAGCCAATGGCAGACTGAGCCACACAACTGGGGGAGATACATAAATAAAAGGCAAACTTCAGAGGCTCAACGTAATTCAATTACTCACTTCAGTCAAAACCCAAACTTGTAACTAGCTGTGGCCAAAATCATATTTAAATGATCTTACTCAGGAGAATTCTCACAAATCTTTTTTTTTACGCAAACCAGAAGCGCTCTCGGCTAAAGCCAGAGGAATGTTTATATGTAGATGGAAAGTTGGGCCCTGAGCTCAGGCACAACAGAACTGCAATTCTCTAGGCTCCTGGGGCATGACCACATCCTAAATGCAGCAAAGAAATGCATTTTTCCATTGCTTTTTTTTTTCCTCTCTTTTTTTGGAGTCACCTGATTCTTTAAAAAAAAAAAAAAGAAAAAAGAAAAATATTTTAACTGTCCTAAAAATAATCTTTTTATCTCAAGACAGGGTCAAGACACACAGGTTTTTTCTCAGCAAAATGAAAAATAACACATGTGAAATAAATTACTTTTAATGGGACTATGAGTCTACTGAGAATTTAATAGAAAAACAAGTGAAAATTCAGTGGGAAATCTAACTGAGGAAAAGATCACTAAAATGAAACAATTTCCAAGGGTCTTTTAATGTACTAGAGTGCTAAAGGTTGGGAGGTCACTTTTCAGTACCTAATCCTTTATATTTTTGTGGACTAAGTCACATCAAGATCACAAGAATTTCGCTATTCTTCAGCCTTCCAGTATGACTTTGCTAATTGTTAGTGGCAGATAGGAATACCAATTTTTATTTAATTTCATTTGTTCTCCCTCAGTCTGCCCTCCTAATCACAAAAGAGAAATGTAATTAATCCATCTAATATGAAAGAGAACATGTATTTTTGTGCAAACCTGTTTGAAGCTAGAGCACGCATATCCTTTTGGTCACAGTTAAGAGACTGTAATTCAAAATCTTTCTGATGGGGAAACCAGTAAGGTTAAAAGTATGTCCATGCTTCACATACAGCACATAGTACTGCACCTACACTGATTAATCACTGTGATCATGTTGTAAAAACAACACAGGCATCTCACAAACAGAATACCAGCTCTTGGGCACTAAATGTTTTCATGTATCAACAGGCAGGGGAAGGGCAAAATCCATAAACAGGATGCTGAGGTAGACTACAAAGGTTTATAAAAACAGTGTGATGTCGTTTCTTTTCTTTGCCCTTTCCATCCCACCATGAGATTTATGTTAATACCTCGAGCAAGGGTAAGACTATGAGGACAGACAACAGACAAGCTGAACAGTGTCAGGAACACTGACAGCAGCTGTAAGAATCCATAACCCAGATTTGGCTGAATACTGCTGCAGCTGCCTGAGTCTACAGCTTTTGTCTAAGACCATGTTGCAAAAAGTATGAATCACAACTTAATCTAATATATCTAATAACTTTTTTTTCCTAAACATAAGCCTATTTGTAGGAAACTTGGCTACCTGAAGTTCTTCCCTTTTAGTTTCCCACTCCTCCTTTGGAATCTATCTCAATAGATAGGGAAACAGCATGTGAAGATAAGGAAACAAATGAGTTTGCCTTTACCCTTACCCTCTCTTCACCCAGCAACTTGCAGAAACATAACAGAATTGGCTTGTGTCAATTCTGCTGGTGGTAAACACTGCTCTGTAGAGCAGACTGGTTATGTCCAGCTCTGCCTTTCAATGGAGACAAAATTCATATGTGTGTTCCAAAATAATTTACCTTGACCATCCTCAGTCCATGAGTTAATAAAAAGCCAGGTAGAGCTTTATTTTTCTAGCAGGATATGGACACACATATCTGTGCAGAGATAGGACTGAGATGAAACAGGAACATGTTGAATAGAAAACTAAGCTCAGGGCCAGGCATGGAAGAAAGAAATAAATTTCTGTTTTATGATCAGCAACGTAAGTAACTTCTGGGATACTGTTGGGAGGTTAATCAGAATATTATATTAGAAGCATATATTTGTACGATTCTCACAATGCAAAACATACAGGTAGAGAAGTATTTCAGGCAAATATGTTTTATCACCTACACCTAGAACACTTTGACAAGATCCCTAGGAATATGCAACTCTTCCTAGGCATAGACACGTACACAGCCCGCAGTGTCTGGCCAAGCTGACATGCTGCAGTGGGTGTCAGAGCCAGCATATGGACTTAGGTCAAAGGGCAGTCACGCTGCACAAAAAGTAGCCTTTGGCATGGTTATCAGAAGGGAGGTGGCCCTCCTTGTACAAATTGTCCTAGTGATGCATGACTTTTACCTTGCATGTAAGCAGTTCAATATATGTTAACGGCTTCATAAGTAGTTCTGCCCTTCCCTTCTTTGTCATCCACCCTAGCAGACATTCAAGGTAATATTATATTGAAATTGAATCCACTTCGGGAATATAACTCACTGAGAAAACAAAAACAGAACAGATGAAAATGTTTAAGTAGTCTCAGCTGTTCTTTTACTCCAGTAGTGTCCTTCTTCTGTTGCCCAGCTTTGCTTCACTCCAAACTGTATCTTAGTAAAATTCTTTTCCCAAATTATTTATTTTCAGTTCTGTGGGGAGTACATTTTAATTACTTCTGCTGAGTCTCTCAGTGAGGGCTCTCATCTGATGTTTGTTGGTTAGCTAATTGAGAGGAATTCAGCTAACGGATTAAGACTTAAACTTAGATGTCTGTTTAGAATCACCCAGCTGCTGAAGGCAGGGACAGCACTGCATTCAGATCAGTTTACTTAGGATTTGTTCAGTCAGGTCTTGAAAATTTCCAAGAGCTTAGACCCTAAAACCTCCCTGGGTAACCTGCTGCAAATGCTTAATTACTTTCACTATGGAGAAACTTTCCATATGTGCCACCAGACCCTCCCCTGATTCTGACCTGTTCTCCCCTGTTCTTCTGCCATGACCTCAGTGAGAGCCTGGCTCAGATCTCTTGTCAGCCTTCCTGCACTGTTAGGCCCCCTTAAGCTGTCTCTCCGCCACGTTGAATAGCAGTATTGAGAGCCTTGTGGAAAACATTTGAGGAGTTAGTGATCTTGAACAGGACATACCTGCTCTACTGAGTCTTGTACTCGAAATCTGTGCTGGTCCTGCTGAATGTTAGGACAGAGATGATGTCTCGGCCTGTCAAGAGAAGATATATATATGTTTGCTACACAAAATAAACACTGGGCAATCATTTAAAGTAATTTTGTTGTTCAAGGAGATATTTTCAAAGCTAGGACTTAGGTAAATCTCAACCACAATTTCTCCTGTGGTAACAATACTGGCTATACTAACCTGATTACCTTCATCATGGAAACACTGAGTCATACAAATAATGATTGGAAGGAACATCATGAGGTCTTCCTCAAAAGCCTGCCTATTGAAGAGGGACAATCACAATCACTAGATCAGGTCAAACACAGCTTTGTCTAGCCAGGTCTTGAGGTCCTTCAAGTATGGAAATTCCACCTCTCTGGACAGCCTGTTCCAATGCTCTTGGTGAAGAATTACTTCCTAACGCACCTTCAGAACCTCCCATAGTGGCCGTTGTCCCCGTCAGATCACCTGCCACAACTCAGAAGAATTTGGTTCCATCAACTCCGTAGCTGCCCTTAAAGTATTTATCGGCTGGCATTAGATTACTCCTTAAATGAATCTTTGCCAGACTAAACAATCTCTGTCTTCCAAAAACTACACAAATTGTAGTGCACTGCAGATGCTTTTAGCCAAGCCAGACAAAGAGGATAAGCTGAAGCAGAAATACATGCATTTCAGTGTTAAAAGCCTCCACCGACTTCTAAAATACAGCAACTGTTTCATCTTATGACAGACATTACTTATTAAATACAACTTGTGAAGATAATAGGTTTTCACCCTTTTACTTTGGAATGCAAAGCCAAGTTCTAAAAAGATTCTATTTAAGAAAAGATCAAGAGAAAAATGCTGCTGTCTGCTTTTGATTTAGGAATCAAATAAATTCTCTGTGAGATTCCATAGATCTGAAATCTAATAGATTATTGCTACTGCACTTGTGAAGTCATAAAAACAAATTAATTAAGAAAAGCAAATTTTTGCATGATTGGCTACTTCTTTAGAGGATTTTAGAGAAATCAACAATTATTTCCTCAGTGCTGATGTCATTTCAATCATTAAAATGTAAAAACCTGTTACCATAGACCTTATAGGGTGGAAAGGACTAGAGTGTGCAGCAATATATTCAGTTATCAAGATGGTAGAAAGTTTGTTTCTTAATATATTTTTATATAAAGCATATATTTAGCAATGCATTCTAGGGCATATAAAAAGACTTAATATAGTATTGCATTGAAATTGCCCTAGCAATAGAGAATACATTCAAGGAGATGTATTAAGTAGTGTAAATACATAACAGTAACATGAAAGGTAAAAAGAACTCCTTTTGGAATTAGTGAAATGGCTAGAAAATTGATTCTTACATATAGGAGATTAGCCAGACTTACATGTGAGTCCTGGTCAAGGATTTAGCCTGCAGCCTGGATGCATTTACAGTAAGGTAGAGTCATATTTTTCAGTATTATTATTTCCAGAATGCAGTGGATAAACTATTTCACTATAAGTCATCCCAACTGTACTGAAATGATGTATATCTTTTTTCTGCTGGTACAACCTTCTACCTTTCTTCTTAAAAAATAAATTAAAAAAAAAAACAACAAAAAATCAAAAAATCCCACTAATTCAATAGTTATATTAATGTACAAGTTTCTTTGGAGCAGGCTTAATGATTCGTTCCAACCCTTTATAGTTAGAAAGTTACTACAGAAAGTCTGTGGAACTAAAGCAGTTTCCAATGCACCAGCTAAAGCCAATGTGCCAATAAAAGAGAAGAATGTGTTGCAGGCAGCATATATACAACCCAGCAGTACAGGCAGCTGTGAAGGCTGTTGTCACAACGCAGAAGTTAGGAAATGATTCGTAGTGTCAGTGACTCCATTCTTCAGAAAGATTTAGACTTTGATTTGGACAAAACCACTTTTGTGCAGGAAGTAGAACTTTTAAGGAAAGACTATTAGAAAATGTCAGGACAAGACAAATCTCATCCATTTTGGGTTGCCCTGACATTACCCTTAACTTTTCTAATTAGCATTACAATGAACATGGGCCAACATTCTGTTCTGCTAACTCTGTTTATATACCAAAAGTGGAATTTAAACCCTTCAAAATGGATCTAGCTCTTAGTTGTGCACAGGTCTATGTTTTGCATATGTGTGTGTAAATGCTGCTCCCCTGCACACAGACGATCTGGATGTCTTTCACTTTCTGTGAAACTGTTCAATTCCCAGATGAGTAAGTGTGTATTTAAAGGAAGGGGATGCTACTTTAGTCATATTAGAAGCTACATAACAACAAATCCTTAAAACATAGGACTGCAACACATCATACTACTATAATTCCTGTTAGGCAATATTTTGGAACAAGACTCTCCTGAATTAAGTGCATCCTTGTGTAGGAATTAGCCACAGGCATTAAAGCCAGACTAAAAACAACGGGTATGGGCCCCCTGCGACTCGTAATGAGGGGCGTCCCAAGTACTCGCCATAAACCAGCACCACTAACTACGTACATTATTACGTGCCTCTTCTTAATCTCTAAGGAGGCTATGTCTGAAGGAATAACTTTTCAACCTCTTTCTGTAAAAGCTTTATTATTTACCAGTGCTGACCTCATTCTTTGGATGTGTTTCTGATTTCACAGACATTGCTGACAGCAGTGAGTGAGATTCCCATTCAGCCCAAAGCCTGGAACTAGTTTGCTTAAATCATGTACTTGTACTCTGGTGGTAGAATCATCTTCCACAGCTTGTAAACCATTCTCTAAACAACACCTTTTTCCCATTGCTGCTGAAAAATTTTGTGCAACTTAATAAATAATGTTCATCCATATAGTACTGAGATTTACTGGTACTTCTACAACTTTAATCAGGCTACTTTAAGTTGAACTAGAACTAAATTATGACAAATTGGGTACATAGGCTTCTGCCTAAAATTATCTTTTTCATCTGTAGCATTCCAGACAGTCTGGATTCTCTACTAGGACAATAAATGGCCTGCCAGATCACCTGCCACCAGGGCCATGGAAAACAACTAACAGATAGGGAGCCTCAGCAAGGCTGGTCAGAGCAAAATAGAAAAATAATGTGGACTTCAGGAGAATGGGATATTAATGGAATCAAAAAGAAACCCTGGAAAAAGGTTTGCAGTTCTGTATCCTTGTGGCTACAGCACTCTTATGGGAAGGGGAATGTCACAGTCTGGTGTTTGCTTCTATATATACATTTTATACCAAAAGCTACTGCATAATGAGAATAGTCCAAGGAACCAATCCCAGATGCCATGGCCATTGCTGTAGATGACTTCCTAACCATGAAGCAGGAAAGTCATATTTACTTTTCCAGTTACCCTTTGCTTGCAGCACACTTATTTTTCTCATTTGGAACAACTCAAATGGGAAAAACATAATGGGAATACTCGTGTCTTTTCTGATTATAGTTGTTATAATCATCCTGTTCTAGAAGATGTGGCTGGAAGAGGAATGGGGTAACGACCCTGAGTACTCACTGGCTGCAAGGTGAACTGTTTACTCAATATTTAGTACAGTAATTTATTATATTCTTTGAAAATTAATTGCCTCCTTAGCAAACTTATTTCCATATTATTTCCTAAGATTCAGTGACAGTAAGGAGCAAATCAGCCTAATATAGTTAAGTGATGTAAGACAAAGATACTAAGCAGTTGCAATATGTCATATCTCACCTGCCTTTTGGACTTAAGCAAAGCAATTTCACAACCATACAGCTACCTGGCAAGGACAGTTTTCTCTAAAAGTTTATCTTCTATTTGAGTTATTTAAGCCTTTCTAAGGCTTCAAGAATTTTTAATTCTTCTTTGACAAGAGCAAAATATCGAAGGGAAGTAGCGGAGACTAAAAAGCAATAAGAAAATAATGTAGAAAAGTTCCACTTGATTATTTGCAGTATTTGTGCTAAAGAATGAAGCCAGTTGAAAAGCTGCAGAAAGTATCTGTGCTACCCTAAGCATGATATTTTGTGTCTGTGTCCAATAATCTTTGTTCTTATTATTTTTAGAACTTTCAGTGAATGTTCATTCAAGTTGCAAATCAATTTTTCAATATTCTACCTCTGAAAGCACGGAAATGTTTTCCCATTTTTGTCTGCCATCTAGTGTTAAGAGGCAGAAAACCTGTGTTCTGCATTTACAAAGCTTAATATACTTGGGACCCTCTACACAGCTTCTGCCTATTACATGCTATGTTGAAGAAAATAGCATTTTCCCTAAGGCAAAATTGAAGGTAATAGATTTAAGCAATGATCTCAGATACCATTATTAGAAGAATATTGCCCTACCAGTGTATGTTAATTAATTATGGTGCTTTGAAATACTTGGGGTTTTTTAGATTTCTGAGTCTCTTAGATGACAGTGCTGTGTCCCAGGATACTGTCCATAATCAGTATGGCAAGTTAAACCACCACAGGCCACTACAAATAAAAAACCTTGTCAGTATATACTCAAAACTTATTAATGGAATATCTTTGTATCATGTCCAGTGAAAGAATATGCAAAACTGTTTTTTTCAGAATTAATATCTCACCTCTGGAATGTGTACTATTCAGGTTTAATTTATCTAATATGGTCTGTTCATCCTCAGGGAGAGCCATGTGGCAGGAACACATGGGTTTGTGATTACACCTCAAATGCACTGAATCCTCATAGCAGTGTGTGTATCTCAGTGGTGAAACAATGCTAGAGCAGGCACAGAAGACAATTTTACAGGGAAATTATGGATGAAAGTGGACTGTCCACTTCCAGTGGACTGGAAGGAGCTTTGCGCAGCCAAAAGGGGTCTGTTCCATTTACTTCCAGTACCTTATTTGCCAGTTGGAGAGGCAGGATGTGCACTGGCAGCAGGAAGCTTTAGGTGGCCAAACTTCCTTCTTACTTAAGTTGTAGGTCTTATTTTGCCCAGCTCTTTGTTGTTGTAAGAATGCAAAGCTCATCCTGTTCAAAGCCAGCTCAGCCTGTGGCTTCAGATGGGCCACTGCTTCTCAAGTCCTCTGAGGAGATCTGATTCAGATCACCACACTGACAAACAAACAAGTGTCCTGGGGCTTGCACAAGAGCAGACACAGCTGGGCAAGTTCCTTAAGCTGACACTGCTACCACGGTCTAGTATGTATCAGCACTGAGGTGCTCTCCTGACAGTAAGGGGCCTTTACCCAAAGAAAACTCATACACCAACAGGCAGCAAAACTTCCTGGCTTAGCTACACCCAGCACATAGAGCCACTACTGTCTGAGCTACTTGGTTTAAAAATGAGCTTAACCATATATAATGAAATCCCATGTTGAATTTAAGAAGATCACACAAGTCTTAGAGCTGTCCAGAGTAGACCATCATGCTGATATAATGAGATGTGTAATCATCTACAGACAAGGCAAGCTGACCATACCTGAAGAACAAGCCACTCTAATCCAGACAGTGGCAGCTCTGAAAGTGTTTAGGAGGAAACAGATGAGGGCCTTGGTGTGAGCTGCCACTGTACTGGACAAAGGATCCTAGATAATAAGAGGCTGGAGCTATTTGTGGCCACTGAGAAAGTGCCACTGGAATGCTGCCTTTAAGTCTTGCCTTGAAACTTATCTTAAGAGTGCAAATATTTAATTGCATTGGGTGTATGTGACAAGGTTTTGGTAGCAGGGGTGGCTTCTTTGAGAGGATACCAGAAACCGACCCTGTGTTGGAAGGATGAATGTGCTGCTGGCCACAGCTGAGCCACTGGGGATGGGGGTAGCACCTCTGTGATTATGTATTGAAGAAGAGGAAAAACCTGCACAAATGGCAAATGCAGTATGTGATAATTAAAATGCATAGTGGGAAAAACACCAGGTAAGAAAATTAATTCTACTTTTTAATTTGTGAGAACAAACAGAATCAGATGACTGGAATGTGAAGCTGCAAATGCCACATTACTCTCCTGACCTTCCAACACGTTCATCACCTACCGAGGCAGGCTGCGCATTAACCCCGGGGGGTTTTGCCAACACAACCCGCGATTCTCCTTGACGGAAATTTCGTTTCCGAAAGCCTCTCGGGCAGGACGCTCACAGCCCGCGGCTTCTCTTAAGGCTGGCTGGGTAGACCCCGAACCCTGTCCAACCTCGGCAACCCACAGTCCTTGTGAGAGTTCTCCACGTACGGAGCGGAGATCTGGGCGGGGCATTCCCGAGGCGACTGCAGCGAGAAGCCGACGATCCAGGCGGGGCAGGGAACCCGTCTCTCCGCTCCTTCCCCTTCTTTCCGCTCCGCACAGCACCCCTGCTGCCCCCGCAGCACCACGCCACGGCCGCGCCACCCCCCAGCCGCCGTGAAGGGAGGTGGGTCCAGCCCGGCCCCGGCTCCGGCCCCCGCCCCTGGCCCCGGCTCCGGCTCCCGCCCCCGCGTGCCGCTCCGCCCGTCGCCGCCCCGCCCCCACCGCGCGCGCACCGGCGGGGCCGCCGCCGCAGCCGCGCCCGGGGCCTTCCCCCCCTTGCT
>JANHGL010013611.1:0-18661 GCA_024611195.1 Ceyx melanurus
AGAGAGAGTATATAATATAGAGTATAGTATATAGATTATAGAATATATATATGAAAAATGAGTTGACAGAAATAATAAATAAATCTCTTCCAGAAGCATAAATAGCTTGAAATGCCAACAAACATCATGGTAGGAACTGAGAGAAGGGAGAGAGACCTTAAGGTTGATGAAGGTGCCTATCTTCAAATATTACTGCTGGAGGTCTTCTAAGCACAAAAAACCACCACTGATTGTTCTCTGTTTATTAACATTCATTTCTGAAAGGAAAAAAAGGGGGAGTTTTGGGGTGAGAGGAAGGGTCTGTCTGCAGCATCTTATAAGTCTGCTTTGGATGTGAGATGTGACTTCTCCATTACCTTGCAGAAGCTCTGTTCTGCCTTCTCATGGGTTGTTCTTTGGTTTGTCCTTACCCATCAGTACTTTGTCCTGCTTCTTCCTGCAGAATACAGTAATTACTGACAATTACTCCAAACAGTGTTGGAACTGCTGGTTCAGTTTTTACCCTCTTCAGGACTCTCAGAAGCTTTTGCCTTCCTTTCCAGGTGCTTCCATGCTCTTAGAGACATCATGATTAAGATTGTGCCCATCAAGAGGGCTTTCTCAAATCACTAAAACACCTTGAAATGCATGTGATGATTTTTCACACACAGGGAGATTGAATAGAGGATAATGATGTCAGAGTCTCAATAAACAGAAAGAAGACATTTGTTCCATTGGGTCTTGCCCATATAAAATTTCTCCTTCAGGAAAAGTTTAAAGTATCTTTGTGGCTATTAAATTAGTCATAAAGATAGGTTTGATGTCATGTAAAACATCTTTCAACCTATTTGGAAATGGCCTGGGTTGCTCCTGTTTTCAGCTATTGCAGTGCAGCTTTTTTCTTGTTTCTGCTTTTATCTTAAAGCTAGAAAAGGGAGGAAAAAAACCCTTTCTCCTATACTTTTAAGGCTTTTTTGGACATTATTTTTGTTCAATTTTTTTGTTCAAAAGTTCAGCCTCTGGACATTTGAGGGCCCTGGTTTTCTGCACAGTTAAACCAGGTATACAAAGCCTGAAAAAAAGTAGCTAACTTTCCTCACCCAGTGATCTAGACTGTTTGTTTCCTCTGCACAGCTTTTTTAGGTGGGATGAAGTGTGTGGATATGTTACTCAGGATTGTGAGTAGCTGCTACTGGTGTTTAGCTCTGCAAGCATTCAGGTTTTAAAATGCACTACTGCGTGAAAGATATAAACTGAAACTGTAAATAGTTTGAATCAAAGTGCATCTACCTGTTGGAACTCTGCTGTGTTATGTCTGCTGAAATTGTTTCACACACTCAGGTGTTGCTCACCATCTCCAGCTCACTCTTACCCGGGTAAGCTTTCACACCTTTGCTTTGGCAGAGGTGAGCTGTGGAGCTCAAGAAGGATCAGAGCAAGAACTGCAAGTGGCACACACTCCTTGTTACAGTTATTTATACCTTTCCTTTCCTGAACAACAGGAACTCTTGCTCAATGACAGAAAACCAATGCTGTGTGTGGACATTGCTGCTTTTTTTCTTTCTGGTGTGTGTGCCTTTAAGGAGCAGTCTAACATGCAGATGCTTCTCTTTCCCTGTGCATTCTGGTAAAGGCACTGCCAGTGCTGACCCTCGTATCTTGATTAGATAAGGGAAGAGGAAATTACAAGGATGCTCCTGGAAGCATGGAGGTATCTAGCACTAGGATTTATAGTCACCTTCTGTAGTGACTGAATAAAGCAGTTATTTCAGGCATGAATCTCTAGTCTTTGGACTTCAGTCACCTAACAGTTCTATCACTGTGCAAGTCAAAGGCTTCTTTGTTTTCTGTTATAAAATGTAATCTGTTCCCACTGCTATCTAGAAGTATATAGTTCTATAAAGTTTATTAAATTAGACAATACTCTTCATCTCTTTGCAAATCTCTTCCTCAGGTAGCTCCAAAGAACGAAGCATATGAAGGCAAACTAGGTCTTGCTTCTGTGGTGACTATAGAGATCTTGATATGACTTTGTATTAGCTTTCTGATTTTGGTGGAAGCTGATAAGGAGGAGCAGTAAAATGCAGGAAAGCCCCAGTTAGCCAGGAAAGTTTTCTCACTAATTTCAGTAACAAAGTTCCATGTAGACTAGGTTTGTTTTTACTGGATTATCTTTACTACTGAATATACAAAATAACCCAGACTATTTCTTTAATGTGTTTACCACTACATGATAGTTTTTAATTCTTGTCTTTATTTTTAGGAGTAATGACTGTTCTTATAACTTTGCTGTTTTGTCTGGTGTTTGTTATTTTTGTTTGGTTTGTTTTGTGTGTTGGTTTGTGGTTTGTTTTGTTTGTTTTGTTTTTCTTCCCTCCAGAATTTAAACAAGCAAGCCTATGATTTGGCAAAGGCTTTACTGAAAAGGACAGCACAAGCAATCGAGCCATACATTACTAATGTAAGTGAAGACTGTAAACAAATGTGAAAATCACTAACATTTTTTAAACTGAGCTGTATTCTACAAAGAATGAATTGCATATAGTCAAACAGGGCTGGGAAATAACTTACTCCACAACAGATTTGCTTTCTAAATGGTTTACTTTCTGCTGCCTTGGGAGATCTTTCACTTCAATCCTTAACATGACTGGAAGACCAAATATAGTTATATGTGTTGTTCTGATAAAATAATACAAATGCATTGTTCCTGTGGCAAAATTGTTTTTCTAGTGAGGAAGATGGGAGTATTTAGAAGCTAAGAGAGGTGAAGGACGAGCAGAATTTTAGTGCCATTGTTGGAGAAAAAAAAAGAGGAATATTAAAAATAAATCTAGGAAGAGCTAGTAAGGAAGAAAACCAGTGATTGGATTGAGGACTGTAGTCAAGTTGAGTGTAGACACTCTAGACATTGCAAGAGAAGAGGTGATGAGGGGAAGTAAAGATCAGACAAGAATATGCTCTAACTGAAGTTACACAATACGGGGGAGGAAAGAGAATACTTTTTTATTTTTAAGTATGTAAGGATTTAGCAGATCTTATGGCAGCTACCCAAAACCTCAGGAGCTTGAAAACAATAGAAAATCTTCAGTGTGTTCTGGTGCATTCAGACTTGTTATACTTGTGGTGCTTGAAAAGTGGGTAACATCCAAGATTTAAACATAAATAAATAAATCTCCAAGCTCTTACTTCAAACCTGTTAGTCAAGCCTGCTGTTTGGGAAGGTATTGCTGCACAGGACTGAATTCTGGATGTACATCTGTGAGGTGAGATTACAAGCTGGTTGACATTTTGTGGGTTTTAAGGAAATCTGTACACAAAGAATCTTCCTCTTACAGAAAATAATGTACGTGCAGTCTTCTGGCCTTGGTTTCCCTTGAGTGGAAAGAATTGTGCTGTCTGGTTTATTTGTTTTAAAAGCTGCTTGCTTTCTTGGAACACATGAATGACACTGCTAGCAGGAGCTGGTTTCCTAACCAGGAACATATACATTCAGGCAGTCTGCATCCAGAAAAGGAAAGCTTTTCTGCCCAGACAGTATGGAGTCTTCCACTTCTAATGAAGTGCACTCACCTGTTATTTTCTAGTGATTATTACTAGAAACTGTTGACTTTTTTCTATTGCATCTCTTCTTGGGGTTCACTTTATAGCCTTAAAAAGCTTTCATGGCTGTATTGCCTTAGTGGCAGGTGGAAATAGTATCATCTGTTTAGCCGCACTTGTGTATTGTTTTATCCTAAAGAGAAGTTTTCCAGTGAAATGGAAATGAGTAGAGAGTAGAATAGTCCTCTTTAGTTCCTCCTTCCCCATCTGTCGTGAGGAGATAGATCTGAAAGGTGTGGAATTAGTATTTGATATTAGAAAATATTTTCTTTAATAAGAAGTATGAAGGTTCTCCCAAACTGCCAAGTTAACCAAGAAAGAATAATTGCTTTACAGCTACAGTTCTGCAGCTTGTAATGGTAAATTCCAGAACAGACAGTTATTAATTCCTTTGCTTTTGCTTACAGCTCCTTAACCTGCCAACTGTGTAGTGTAATAATTAGCCAGTTGTTTTGACTGAATGTTAGAATACTTCTAAAGTGATTGTTCTCAGTAGTGAAATAACTCTAAATATGGCCATTTGATAAAAAGATCTGAGGCACTGGAACTGCTTTAAAGTTGCATTTCTTAAATTACTTGTAGGCCTGCTGTGGTAAACTAAGTAGCAGTTGTAATCTGGTTTTTTTTGTGTAATATTGAATATAAAAAAAAAAATAATTTAAGGTTTCTACTCTAGAATTCTGATCTGTTCATGACCCTTACCCCTCTTTTTTTTTAAAATGGTGAAATTAATGTTGTGTCAGAGGAAAAGGTAGATTTGGTGACAGACAAGAGGAGGATTTAGAGTGTGTGTGTGTGTGTGTGTGTGTGTGTGTATATGTGTATATGTTCTTGTCAGTGATTTATATCCTGTTTTATCTTCCAGTTCTTCAATCAGGTCCTCATGCTGGGTAAAACTTCAATTAGTGACCTCTCAGAGCATGTGTTTGACTTGATTCTGGAGTTATACAACATTGACAGTCACCTCTTGCTTTCTGTTCTGCCACAGCTTGAATTCAAACTTAAGGTAAACACTTCTTATCCTTTCTATGGATTTGAAACTTGTGTGCTTACACTTCTAGTGGATTTTGTGAGGGTTTTTTTTTTGGCTTGGGTGGTTTTGTGTTTTTTGTTTGTTGGGTTTTATTTTTTTGGGGGGGTGTTTTTTTTTTCTGTATGGACAAAATGAATCAAAGTGGTTGGCATATAAGACTAGTACTTACTTGTCAAACTTATCTTCCTTGTGTGGTTTAAAAGAAAACCTGTAGGAGCCCTCACACTAATTGAACTTGAGCTGCATTAACCTACAGTGCATGTGTGCTTACGTTTGGGTTTTGGCTTGGATCTTTCCAGCAATAAGTTGATTTTTTGATGTCTGGAGAGTCTACCCTGGATTGTTCTTCCTTTTACTGTGGTATTTATCATGAAGGGCTTTAGCATATGGAAAGCACTTTGTGCTGCTAGCTGTCAGGGACACTGCATCTGTTCAGAATTGTGAGTTTTGACAGGGAAGAGTTTGGCTGTTGATGGAAACGGATGCCCTGGCAATTTTGTCCAAATGGAAGGTGTGTGACAGGTGGAAACAGCACTGCCATTTGTCATTTCACAGGCTTTTTGTGGAATTCCAGTAGCTCTGTGTTTCTACATTTGACAGTAACTTGTTTGTAAACTTGAGGGCTAATGTTCAGAGGTACACTTCTAAATTTGTGTCTATTTTTATGATAATGGATAGATTTTAGGTTTGTAATTAGGCACTATTCTAGAGAACTGTAAACCTTTAGATTCAGACAAATGTAGAGTTAATTTTGTGGACTTTTGTGTCGTGCTTGAATCTGTGTAAGGTTGTACAGGTTAGCTTTCCTAACACAATCAGTAACCTGTAAATGGAGATTAAAAAGATGTATGTATCTGTGCATTTTCCACCAGACTTTGTTCATGTTGGGGCTTTTTTGTTTGTTTTTTTTTTTCCACTACTTATTTTGTTGTTGTTTGTGGGGGTGGGTTGGGGTTTTCTCTTTGATAATGATGTGTTCCTTTTCCAGAGCAATGACAACGAGGAGCGTTTGCAGGTTGTAAAACTCCTAGCAAAAATGTTTGGGGCCAAGGATTCTGAGTTGGCATCTCAAAACAAGCCACTCTGGCAGTGCTACCTTGGGAGGTATGTGCTGCTTGAGTTCCCTTCCTAGGAGGGAAAAAGTATGCAATGAGGTAGAATTAAACTTTTCTTACATGATATAGCTAAGTGTGAGTTCCCTTCTGCTGCTTTATCTGAAAAGTGACATATAAAATAATCTCTGTAGAATGATCTACATCTTCTGCATCTGTAACCTGCAGAGTAAGCAATTACAAATAATCCTTCAGGGTGGTTGGTTTGTTTTTAGCTATATTTATTGCCATTGTCAGGAAAAAGGAATATCATCTTTTAATTTCTTCAGGTGAAACTGATTTACTCTAAAAAGCATCGAATATCATGTTCAGTATCAGGTGACATGGTTTTGAGGTTTTTATGTATTTTTATATCATTTCAAGGGTTTTTCTAATGGTAGGGGTGCTTAAAAGAGGTATGTAGTATTTACAGTGCTGCAAACACTTTGGTTTTGATATGTTCTGCCAGTTTGAGATAGAAAACACAGCTGGAGCTTGTAGTCAGGAGAAACTTCGCTGTGGCGAATACAGTGAAAATGGTTTTGATTTGAGTAAATGAGGATAAATTCCATAAATTGTTGCAAATGCAGTAGTTTATAACTCAACATTCAGTTGTATAAAAAGCAAAGTCCTTGATGAAATGCCACTTCTAAAAATACAGGAACCTTAATTGAGGGAAGGCCTTTTGCTGGAAAGTGTGTAAGCATTTAAACATTGCATGTCATCATAAAATAACAGACCTAATTGGGCCCAAAGGAAAATGCTTCATTGTATTATGATGTGAAGCAATGTGAGTGTGTGCAATCTGTTGTTCATAATTACTGTTTTCAACCAGTTATGAATCACATACTGTATTTACATTTTTTTTTCAGGGATTTTAACAGTTATAGTAGTTACTAAAGGAGCCCTTCTTAATGTCTTTTTTTTTAAATTACTTTTTTTTTTTTACAAAAAGTTATTCCCTAAATATAAATAAGCATTTCAAAGCAGTAAGGCTGTAAAATTTCATTTTGATTTGAAGTGAGGATAGTCAGAAAATGCTCTGAAGTCTTCAACTGGGTGGTGTAAAGAGGGGATGAATACCTCAGTCTTACACAACTGTGAGTTGCTGATACATGGCTCATGGTTAATTACATTCCAGAAAAGATAGTGAAAATACATGGGACATCTTTCTGACAGTTGTTTGTCTCTGAGTCTTGTGTGTGTACCAGGGGAGAGTACTACTCTTGTTCTGAACACTAATTAATAAATGAGTACAGGATTTTTTTCTTAAGCTAAAGACAATAGTGAAATCAGATGTGTTTTATGTGTATAACTGCATAGGAAGCATACAGCTAATGGCAGAGGTGTTTGGGACTGTGTAGAAATACTGCTTTGGTAGGAGTGATGCTTTGTTGTTGTGATGCATTGTCTAATTTCTGAACAGGTTTAATGACATCCACGTGCCCATTCGTCTTGAGTGTGTGAAATTTGCAAGTCACTGCCTTATGAACCATCCCGACCTAGCAAAAGATTTAACAGGTACCAGATTTACCATTACAATGCAATTTTAAGTCTGGTGGAAGAGTCAGAAGGTTAGTTGTAATCCTAAATAACACTGTCAGATGATGTGGGGGATGTCATTGAGGTTGGAGTCTGTCTCCAGTGCTGCTTCCAGGCTGAGGCCATTGTGCATGAAGAATGCCTCAACCACAGACCCTTCTCCCTCTCTCACACTGTTGCACTGACAACTGCTGTTGAAATTAAGCACCATGAGATCAGACACAGCCTGGCTTCTGTAGTGGTCATGATATTTATTAGTCAGGGTGCAGAATGGTGGCTTGAGTCCCACAAAGCTGAAACGTGTCAATATGATGCAGCCACAGGGTAAAACGTGGCAACAGTCATCAAGTGTGACCACAGCCATTGGCTCCTGCTCCTTCAGATCAGACAGCCTGTAATTCAAGACATCTGGAGGAAGAAGGCTACTGGACAGATAGAATTGATTAGTATTTGTTGCTCCTGATGTCTTAACAAAAAAAACGCACCCAGTGTAATTAAAGATAACAGGTTGGTTTGGTTTTTTTCCCCTCCCAGTGTATATGGAGACTGCATCTTTGTGTCTCCCCCTGATCAATAAACTCCTGTTCACTGTAATTTTTTGGAGGCATTATCTTTGGTCCTTTACTCTAAGGAGGGCATCCAAAGGGCTATTACATGCATGTGATTGCTCTCCTGCTTGCTGAGTGTTTGTCAGTTGGACACATCCAGGCAGTTTGGAGTCATCCCATGGCTACTGGTATGGTTAAGCCAGCTTAAGGGGGTGGAGATATTATTGGACCTTTCTTTAATGGAACAGTAAAGATACTTCATCTTCTATTATCAAAATGGTATTTTCAAGGATTTTTCTTTTTTTTTTCTTTCTTTTTTTGCACTGATGAAAGACTTTTTGCCCCCTCTAATGGTGTCCTCTGGGAAATGTAATTTTGCTTGCCCCTCCTCTCTCTTCACAGCACTTATTGAAGTAAAATGATGGAAGAATTTCTCCGGGTCGCTGGTGTTTGAGAGCAGAATCGCTTTGTGCTATGGCATTGTTCCTTGTTGGTTTTAGTTTATGTTCCTGTGGAACAAAACTGCTTTTTAAATATGGTCTTATTTGGATTTCCAGTTTCATAGCCTCCATAAGTGCAAAGCTTTATTTCATGATGTACTCTTTTGACTTGTGCTGGTTACTAGAAATGTTAATGGCCAATATTTCAGATGATATTTGAAAATTTTCACTGTTCATTGCACAGAAATGAGAGACCAATAGCAACTGGTTATTTCATTCAGAGTAAACTTTGAATTTTCAGTGTGGTTTGGTTGGGTTTTTTTTAGCATTCTCAGTGTTTCACTAATCTATGCTGTGTACAGTGATCTTAACTATGTGTGCATTTTGATACCCATTTGTGCTGCTAAATTAACTTAAAATGCATCTAACAGAACTGTGCCATTTAGTCAGCTAAAGTGACAACAGGTAGCTAACTGTTTGGCACAAGCAGGAATCTTAGAATGATGATAGCATATGATAATTGATGCTACCAATTAATTAGCAATGAGCCAAAATAATCAAGAAAAAATGTTCTAAGGTAAACCAGCTAGGATGTGTCTAAATAAGCATGACAGCTTGGTCAAACAGTAGAAAATCATGTTTTCTGCTGCTGTGCTGCCTAGAGAAGGACAAGTAGCAAATTTGTGTGCTTACACTGAAGTACTTTTCCATGAATTACAGGTCTGTGGTTTTACTGTTTTTTCCCTCCCCCCAGAATACCTTAAAGTAAGGTCCCATGACCCTGAAGAGGCTATAAGGCATGATGTTATAGTGTCCATAGTTACTGCTGCTAAGAAAGATCTCTTGCTTGTCAATGATCACCTGCTGAACTTTGTCAGGGAGAGGACGCTGGACAAGCGGGTAAGGCACAGTAACTGCTGACAATGAAAATGTTAATTCAGCCTCTTCAAATCCAAGGCTTGTAAGAAATGCTCAGATAATTTAGAAATTATAAATGAAAACCAATATAATGCAAAAAAAAAATTAAAAAAAATTATTTATTTTACTTTACTGTGCTGTATTTTTATTTAAGATAGTATGATCACAAGGAAAAAAATGAGGCTGAAGCACAATAACATTGCTTCAGTTGTCTAGTTTTAGTAAGTTTTTTAAGTAATGTATAAAACCTTGTAAAACATTCTAACCCTTTTCATAAATTTTGCAAATAGGTTTAAGAATGTGTTGTAGATGACTGGTGGAAAATATATCACCATCAGAGGCAGCTAGTTTACCTGCTTTTAATTATAACCTTGGAAGACTGCAAATCAGTGCAGTAACTCACTTTGAACAGTCTTGAAATTTAATTTAGCTATGTTTCATTATTTGCTTAAATGTTATGAAAGCAATATAAACAAGAGTTTTGATTGTGAACTTTAAACATTATCACCTGGTTGGTTTTATGTTTGTTTTTTTTCCATTTGGTGACATGCTTTTCCCTGTTGCATCTGTAATACAATGACAAATATTCAGTATAGACTGAGCAAGTCTGATGGCTTCAACTGGTAACAATTATAAATGTAAGAGGCAGGCTTGGATGGTAGTTACTGCTGTTGAAAAGTTCAGTGTCATAGATAAATGCAATACATGTTCTAATGAGAAAGTGTTGCACTTAGAAATCAGTTTACCTTTTTCTTCTGTCAATTAAATGGTGTAATTTTGGTGTAAAATAGGAAATGCTTAGCAGGCAATTTTGCAGTCTTTTGAGTTTTGAACCACTCAACTGGGTCCTGTTTCTTTTTCTTCAGTGGAGAGTGAGGAAGGAAGCTATGATGGGGCTTGCACAGATATACAAGAAATACTCATTACAGTCAGAAGCAGGAAAAGAAGCTGCAAAACAGATATCATGGATCAAAGATAAACTCCTGCATATATACTATCAAAACAGTATTGATGACAGGTAAGCTAGGGAAATCTGTGACCTCTGGTGGTAGATCAGGCAGATTTGGTTTTCCTTTGTGCTGAAATGCTGACAAGGAGGAGAGCTGAGAATCCTGTTTTGGTCCAGTGCAGATGGGATTGTTTGGGTTTGTTTACCTGTTTACTCCATGCTGTTACTACTGGCCTCAGGTTTTGGGCTTTCTTGCTCTGTAAGATTGCAATATTTTGGTGTTTCTTCTCAGTCTTTCCTACATACCTGGCAAACCTAAATATTTTTTCTCCTTCTGTTTCCAAATAAGGAATTTCCTTGTTATAGCAGAAGCTTGTAATAGTTCCCTTGTGAATATACTCATATTTTTATTGCAAAAGGAATGAGATGAAGCTCAGCTCTTGGAGAAGAGACCAGGCAGTGGTGGAGGGAAGTCAGCTTCATCTGGCTGACTAGTATCTAAATTCTCCTTCTGGGTTTCCTGATGTGTGATATCTACTTTTTTAATTTTATGCCCCTTAATTGTGGTCAATTTTTTAATTTACCCCAATCCTTATTAATAATCAATGATAACATCTTTTTGGTCTGTTAATTGAGATGTGGTTCTCTAAAATCCTTTTGTTATGTCCAGATTAATATGTCTTATTTTGATAATGTCATCTGTTAAATGTCTTGCTGTTAACATTAGTGTTACATCTTCTGTAGTGATACATTTCTGTTCAACTTACGCTGAGTTCTATAGGAAGTTAAGTGACATGACCACCTTTTTTTAATAGCTCCATCCTTATATGCAACAACTGATCTCTAGATGGCTCTGAACATTTTTTAATTCAAGTTTTAGCACGTCAAGATCCCTTTCTTCCTTTGCAGTTGAAGTTTTTAATCCTGTTTTTCAGATTACTTGTTGAACGTATCTTTGCTCAGTACATGGTCCCTCATAACTTGGAGACAAATGAACGAATGAAATGCTTGTATTACCTTTATGCAACACTGGATTCAAATGCTGTGAAGTATGTATTTTTTCTTGCAAAATAATGTTTAATACAAATATGATTGTAAATGAATTCTAAATTGTGAGCAGCTTATGCCAGTGGACATAAGTAGTCTGTGAACTTTTGGAACAGAATGTAGCAGGTGTATCTATTTTTCAAGTGAGATATAAAAAAAAAACCCCAACCCAATAACATAAGTGTGCTTTCTGATTTGTACCTTTTAACCTGAAACATGTTGTGAAAAATTATATCACAGGCCTAGAGAGAACTTGAGTGCATTTCAGTCATTTTATATCTATGAAGCAATAGCACAGGTAGTGGTGTTGATCAGCCCTGGATCTTACCTGGCAGCTTCTCCATGAATATACTCCTCATTGGCAGGCAGGGTAATTTAGGACTGGGAAGGAATTACACGTTTGGCTTTCCTCCTTCAGTGTGCATGTTACTTGTAATTGAGATGTGCTTTCTCTAGCTCAACATGGATTACATGCACATGCATTTGACTAGTAACAGTTTTGCTGCTCTAATGTTCACAGATTGATTGAATTTAGTTAATTACTTTGTTTTGTAGTACTTTACTTGAAAATCAAATACAGACTTTTTTCTCCTCGTGAGGGAGGCTACAAAAAGCTGTGGATGAAAGAACGTCTTAAGCCCAGAGCCTTCAAATAGTACAGAAACTGATGCTCAAATCCTCTGTTTCTTATACTACCTGCCTAAAGTTGTTATACCTGTAACAAACTAAAATTAAATATATTAAAATGCTCTTATTGGACAGTTGTCACTTATTGAAGAAGAGAGTTGTCAAATAGTCTCACTACTTTTATTTTCTAGAGCATTGAATGAAATGTGGAAATGTCAGAATCTGCTACGGCATCAAGTGAAGGATTTAGTTGACCTAATAAAACAACCCAAAGTGAGTTCACTTTGTCATTATCCCACAGTCAATACAAAGTTTTGCTTTATATGCTTTTATTTTTTACTGCCATTTGTTTGACTATCTCACACTTTTATTTAATGACAGAAACTATTGTTGTCTGTTAGACTACACTTGTAGTAGGAAATATGTACATAGCTTTTGTTAGGAAATTTTTTAAATACTTTGCATGTCATTGGGTACTGAAATATTTGCTTCCACTGTTTGAGTTATATCTTGCCAGGATTGTTTTGACTCTTGAAAGAGGGGGAAACCCAGAATATTTTTTTTACTGCCGAATTGAGTAATTAAGAAAAAATACCTGTATACCATAACTACTTACGTGTGATTAGTAACATGCAAAAAATCAGAATATTTTTATCCCAGCAGTTTACTAGTTTCCATTTGACTGGCACAGAGCAGTCCCTGACCTTCTGCAGAGGCCACCAAGCAGCCCTTTGCTGCCCAGACCCTGTCTGCTGGGAGCAGTGCAGATCCTTAGCTCTTTCTGCCCAAACTATTTCTGTTGTGTTCCTGATACAATCTGTTGTGTCTTCTTGTTCATTTTGGGGTTTTTTAACCTCAAAATTGACAATTTGTATAATTAAATTGTTGTGATGAGTGCATTTTCATAACCATAAGTTCAAGGGGCATACGGTCCAAGACAGTAATAATCTTGAGACAAATATCAGTGGCCACTCAGAGCTGTAAAATCTTTGGTTAAGGTGGACTGTGCACGTGTCATTGAAATTCTGAACCAGAAGAACTACTGACAAAAGGCAAATAAATGAGATTAAAAGTCTAGATTGTGTAATTTAATTGACTTGAAGGTGCTGTTGGACAGCTTTTCATCAGCAACACTTTCACTGAAATCCAAGCTCCCCAGATAGCCTGGAATGCAGTTCTTTTCATCTTTTTGTCACTGTCATGTTCTCTCTTACTTCAGTTATAGTGCTGTCATCTGCCTTCCCCATTCAGCTGAACAGCAGCAGCAGCTACCTTGATATTACCAACTTGTTCTGCTCTTTACAATGTGGGGACTGCTACCAAGAATGCTTGGAATCATTCTCTGAAAAATATGTGAATTTGATGTTTGCTGTTCATTTTATACTTAAAAACAGGCTTTAGATGGAAAACAGTTACAGACATTTGTGCTGTTTCAATTACCCGATAGATTGAAAAGTAATAAAGATATTGTACATATGTGAGGCAGAGAGATGATATTGAAAATATGATCTGTCTTACAGTTCCTGTAGCTGTCTAGCATTGACTTTGCAGTGGTGGTTTTGATTGCTGATGTGTTAGCAAAGTGGATGTTGACTTGATAAAGGTTAGGGAGTTTTGGTCACTCAATATTCAAGTGGAAATAGATAATGTAAAATTTTTACTTAATCCATTTTCTTTTGTGACTTGCAGACAGATGCCAGCAGTAAAGCTATATTCTCAAAAGTGATGGTTATAACAAGTAAGTCATTTGAAGTATTTATGCTGCCTAAAAATTACAGTTGAACTACATCGCTTTAAAAATCATTTAAGAGAAGCTTATAAAAAGAGTTTTTAAAAGCTGGAAGTGTAACAGATAAAACTAACAACAAATCATGATAAATATGAGGTAACAACATGTTTTAAAGAATGAAGACAACCATAAGCAGAAAGTCCCTTAGTGTGAAAAGCCTCCAGTCATGAAGCTGCACCTGTTGTTGGGTGATGCCAAATGGAGATGATCTCAGCTGGGAGTGTCTGCTTCAGCTTCTCAACCCTCTAAACTTTCTGCTAACACACCTGTTTTGGGGGTGCTGGTATTGGAAATGCTGTTGTTGGAAGAACACAGAAGAATTTGGGTCTCAGTGGTAGGGAATGAACTTTGGAAACTGTCCAACTTCAATGTAACCTGAGCTTTGGGCAAAGAGAAAACACTGGCCACACAACAACACCTCATTTCCCCCAAGCACACCATGCCTATAGCATTAAAACCACTAGTAAAGCAAGATTTTCTTCTTCAAATTCTGAAATTTTGTTTTTAAATAAACCTTTTTTTTAAAAAAACACCACCTTTCTGGGGAAAAAAAAACTACCCTACTTAAGGCTATGTACGTTTTGGAAAAATGGAAACTTGCTACTTGGTTGGCCATGTTCCATATCCTTTCTTTCTTTTTGCTTGTAATATAAAAGTTGATGAGCTTTTTTTTTTTTTTTTTTTCTGTTCTGATTCTTTGTAGTTCTGGGTTTCATTTTAAAACACAAAAGCAAAAAAAAAACCCAACCAAAATAACTTAGTATGACTTGTTTTGAACTAACTTTTCTGTTATCTTATACCAGAAATTGGTGTCCTCATAGGTATGCTGAACATATTGATGTGGTTTGTTCTCCTTGTCCCTGTTAACTTATATGTAGAAGCTTTTTTTGATGTGACATTTCAAACTTGTGTAACATCATACTGACACTTCTTAAAATAGTGATTTTAAAGTTTTGATTTTTTTTTTTTTTTTTTTTTACTTAAAGGAAACCTTCCTGATCCAGGGAAAGCTCAAGATTTCATGAAAAAGTTCACACAGGTTCTAGAAGATGATGAAAAAATAAGAAGTCAGTTAGAAATGCTTGTTAGCCCAACGTGTTCTTGCAAACAGGCTGAAGGATGTGTGGTAAGAATTGCTCCTGAAATATATGAGTATTTTTGGAATAGAATTAATTATAAATGTAATTGAAACTTCTATTGCAGAGGGAAATAACAAAGAAGTTGGGCAATCCAAAACAACCGACAAATCCTTTCCTGGAAATGATAAAGTTTCTTCTTGAGAGAATTGCTCCTGTCCACATTGATACTGAATCCATCAGGTACTTTTTTCTCCAAGTATAGTAATTTCTTTGGGGTTTTTTTAAGTACCTGAGCTATTCAGGTTTTGCCTGTTGTGCATTGCAGTGTTGTGGAGATGTTGAGATTTCACTTAATTCTGTTTCTGATCTTGGACTAAGTACAATGTGTAGCTGGATTTTTCCTTCAAATCTGAAAATACATCTTTCAGATTCACAGAAGAAATATAAAATGTATAGTTAATTTTCACATGTGGCACTAAGATATAATATTGCTTTCACAATCTATCTACTGACTGCCATACATTATAGGTGCAAAGAAATGTAGTGAGAAGCACATATTCTCAGCTTTGCCATAGAATTGGGCTTTTCTCATCTTTGTAAAATTGCACTGGACTTGTGCTTCATGCTTGACTTGGACTATGTTGTTTGTTTTGGTTTTTTTTAATAGATGAACATATTTTTTTCCAGTTAGGAGCAGAAAAATACCCTGGGAATGTGACTCGGAGGTCTCTCCCTTGATTTGCTACCCTTTTTGTTGGAGGTTTTTTTTTTAAGTGTATTTTGGATGGGATGATGATTTTTTATTTATTATTTGGTGGTTTTGCTTTGTTTTGGGATTATTTTTTTTTCCCTCTATACTGAAGGAATATTCTTAATATTCCTCACTACTTGTTAGGGAAGCTTCCTGCACCACTCACTAATAGGATCATTTTGATAATGACCATTTCCTTTCCTATAATGTAAGAAAAAAACAACTTATTACTGTCAAGGTAAATATGCAGGAGATAGATCTTTCAATTTTTTTATCAACTTTTAACACAGTTGTTCAATTTATTTTTTTTTCTTCTTGGTTGTAGACTAAAGATTGTAAACAGTTCTTTTCCATCAGTTAAGGATCTATAGCAGCTGGTATCCTCACCATAATTCTTACCTGAGTTTGTTACTCGTAATGCTCAAAATGTTTTCTTATTTTGGTCATCATTCCAGGAATGTAGTTCATAATTCATGATGGGTGATGTTTTATAAGCACCACTCTGGTTGGAGGGTAACCAGATTATGTATGTAGTAGGCATATTTATTTTATAATGAGAATATGTTTTAAGCTCCTTCCATAAAATTAGATCTTAAGCTTAAAAAAACCCAGTTATACATGGGTGGGATTGCAGTAAATACAAGGTCATCTTTTGTTTTCCTCTTCAGTGCTCTTATCAAGCAAGTAAACAAATCTATAGATGGAACAGCTGATGATGAAGATGAAGGTGTACCTACTGACCAGGCAATCAGAGCAGGTCTTGAATTGCTTAAGGCAAGTATAGTCCTGGTGGTCTGGGAGCATGTGAAACTTCATGAAGCAACTTTGTGAAACCAGATTTTTAATTAGCACTTGGTATCTTTAGTGCTACTCCTGTAGTGACTATCTGTAAGAAGCCTGGTTTGGTTTTGTTCTCTGTGCTCACCTTATGTGGCACAGAAATAAGGTTATTTTATAAATCACTTACAAGTTTTTCCAGAAGTCAAAGTAATTGCATGTATGACAGCAGCTGAGTTTTGATTATTAGAGCATGAATTCAGCTGTTGGATGAATCTACTTATACTACTTTTGGAGCTGTGCTTGTATGTCAGTACAAAAACTGTTCCCTTCAGTTCCTCATGATTTGAGATCTTGCCTATTTCACCTATCTGTAAACTCTGAGACTCAGTTAACACAAGAAACTCCCATCAAGGTGCTAGTGCAGAGTTTCTTACACTGTTCTCCCTTTTTCCTTGGATGAAAAGGGCTGACCACTGATATTTAAAAATATTGCTAAAAGCATGAAACTTTAAAAATGCAACTGCATGGGGCTTTTTGTTTCACTTAGGCTTTCTCAAAGACTTTGGGCTAGAAGAACTATGTAGTGTCAGCTTTGCCTGTGCTTGCACAGAAAGGTACTCATGCCATAGCACCACCTCAGCTGGGAATAGTGCAGCACTGGGTTGAATTAAGAGGCCTAAAATTCTAGGACATCCCATACGCAAGCTTTCAGAGCATCTTGCATCAACTAAGGGCCTAGTAGAGTCATCTCAGAGCAGATAGCCCTTTAACCAGCCCTTTAACCATGTCTAGATAAGAGTACAAAAAGCCAGTAGCACAAAAATGAATCTGTGGATTAATAAATCATGTTGAAGGACTGTATATTTGAAAGGAGGATTCCAGCTCAGTACTTAAATATTCATATGAACTGACATGACACATTTAAGGAAGAGGAGTTAAGATTGCCCTGAAGAAAGTGTTCTGTGCATCATGAGGAGAATCCAGACAGGGCAATGTAGGCATTCAGAAAAGGGAATGCCATATGGTGAAGTGGGGAAGAAGGTAACCTGGTAAAAACAGAAAACTGTGTGAAGAGGTCCCTAAATTTTGAGGATTGTTTCATTGCCATGGGTCAGATTGATCTGTGGATAGAGGCTAATAATCAGCAGCCTCTTAAAAATGAAGACAAGGCAAAATTTGAGAGTATCAAGTGAAAATTCTATTTTTATTTTAATGTGGAACGACTGTCATACTTGGAAAAAGAGTGAGAGAATCTGAAGGAATGGTACAGGCTCTGTAAGGTGCTGTTGAAGTTTGAGAGACTACAGACCTTATTGGGTCTGTCTGTATTACTAGTGTACAACTAGGAGCTTCAGAGCACCACTAGGTATGGCACTTGGCAAACAAGCACCACGTCTGGGAGCCCTTCACTTTCAGAGAAAACAAACTTTTAGAGACTTTTTGGACTTTCAGAGAAACCAAATCATGACATGGGCTTCAGAAGCACATGTTGTTTTCACTGGTTGAAGCGGGTTCAGTCAGTCTAGAAACACTCTGAAGTAAAACCCTTGAAATGTCAGTGTTACTTCCTCAGCATCAGGTGTGTCCGGACCTGCTGTAACCCAGCATTTGCTGTGTGTATGTAGGCACTGAGCAACAGGAGAAATTCAGGCTGCAAAATAAGTTAAAACTGAGGTAATGGATAAAGACAGAGACGTTTAGGAGGCACTAAAACAATGTCAGAAGTGGAGAAGTGTGGATCATGTTACAAAAGCAGGCAGAACATTATCAGTATTCCAGTGTGGCACTGGAAAATGACTCTTGGTGGAATGTTCTCTGTAAGTGGAACCTGAAAAAATTATTAACATGGCTTTTATCTTATTTTGGCAGGTACTCTCATTTACCCACCCTATCTCATTTCATTCAGCTGAAACTTTTGAATCCCTCCTGGCTTGCTTGAAAATGGATGATGAGAAAGTGGCAGAAGCTGCATTACAAATCTTCAAAAATACAGGCAGTAAAATTGAAGAAGACTTCCCTCACATACGGTCGTAAGTTGTAAATCTTAACTCTGAGTGCTGCTCTTTGTGGCATTTTGTAAGTTCTGATTCTTCCTTTTGCTTGCCACTGCCCTGCATTCTTTTGGGAGAGTGTTACTACTTGAGGTAAAACAGGGAAAGAGCTTTGAGTGACTTTAAAGTGCAGTGCCTTTTGAAGAATGGAAGTCAAATGGATATATTCAAAGTAGTGACAGCTGATGTCACTGATGCTACTGTAATTTTTATCATTGCCCTTCAGAATTACTTAAGGTTTGGGGTTTTTTTCCTAAATGAAGTATATGGCAATATAAAAACACTCCCTGGAGTTTAGTGGGGATGTACAGACAAAAATAGTTCCAAAGGAACATTTAGTAACTTATGCAGATAAAGTGTTTGTTTTACCATATGAAACACAAACCTGGGACTTTCTACTTGCAAGCCATGTAAATAGACCTTTTTTCTTTGGTGTT
>JANHGL010013611.1:18761-63042 GCA_024611195.1 Ceyx melanurus
TTGCTAGTTTGATATTTTGCAAGATTTAAAGTTTGTGAAAAGGTATATAGCTCTTATTTTTTTTTCTGTTTCTTTTATTTATTAATTTATATGTGTATTTATTTTTCTTTTTAGTGCTTTGCTTCCAGTGCTGCATCATAAAGCTAAAAAGGGACCCCCTCGTCAAGCCAAGTATGCTATTCACTGCATCCATGCAATATTTTCTAGCAAAGAAACACAATTTGCACAGATATTTGAGGTAAAATTAAATTATTTAATTTTTAGTAATCTTTCCTATTGCATATGCAAACTAAGGGATATAGTGGCAATTTATATGGTTAGTTGGATTGAATTTAGAAAAGGCCTCTTTTCCCCTTTCCCTATTTGTTCTCATGTGGTTTGGCCTGAAAAATGGTAGCAGAGGGTGTTTTTGTATCCTGTGATCCATCATGTTTAGTCTTTTTAAGGCAATACAGTAAAACAAAGTGTTGGACTGTTTTCTAGACCCATGGGAAGATGAACCCATACTGAATGCTCACCCAGGTCTAAAGTGTTTAAATGGCTACAAAAATGATGGAAAACTGAATTATGATAGAGACTGTTTAAATAGATTTTGTAGCTGTACCTGCAAATGTTCTTTTTTATTAGTGCCCATCAGCTTTTTGTCTTGAAGGCTGAATTGTAGTCCCTTACTGAAACTGCCATCTTGAGATGCAGTATGCCTCCTTCAACAAGACAATGATTGGTTTTAATCCATTGTTTCCTGCATAGTCCTGCTTGAGCTGCCACTTCTTGAACAACCCAGATGAGATAAAGATATTTTTCCTTTGGTTTGTATCACACCTGCAGGGTTGGTGATTCTGTCTAAAGAGTTACTTTAAATTTGCTTTTCTGTAATAGAAATAGACACAGACAACTTGGTACAGAACTTGCACCCCTCTCCCCTCAGTGAGACACAGATGATATCAGTAATGCCTGAATTTGTTGCCTTTATTCCAGCCACTGCATAAAAGTCTGGATCCAAGCAATTTTGAGCATCTCATCACACCGTTGGTTACCATTGGCCATATAGCCATGCTAGCACCTGATCAGTTTGCTGCCCCTCTGAAATCTTTGGTTGCCACTTTTATTGTTAAAGATTTACTCATGAATGATAGGGTAAGTATTCTGAAAACCTCCTACAAAGATCCTGCTTTGCTTGTAGCATGATACTTGGCACATTTGTGCACGTTGTTGGCTTTTGTACATGTTCTCTTTCCACTTGCACGTGTAGGGTTTGACTCAGCTGAAAACCCCAGCACAGGAAAGGCAGTGGTACTGCTTGGGTAGTGCCTGCAAAAGCAACAAGCTGCAGAGCACAACATTTGATCCACTCGTGACTTGCCTCTTAAACTGGGAAAATTGGTATTGACTTGACTTAATCTCTTACCTTGAGCGAGCGAGCTGTGATTTATTGAAGTCTTAACATTATTGTTTTAGGTAGTATCATGCATTTCAAACTGAAGTCTGCTGTTTAAATGAGAACTGTCAATTCAAATTTGTCTAATTCTTCTGTATTGATAGTGATTATGGAGAAGAAACCAGAATGTTAGTATTGCCAGACATTGTTCAGGGAAAGTTTTGCTATGTAAAACTATGCACTTGAGGTTTCAGATCTACTGGATACGGACACTGGGAATTAATTTTCAGAGCAATGACAAAACCTTTTACTGTTGTTAAATTTTCTGATACTTGAATAGCAAGATAAAAACAGCATTTCACTTCTGTAATAGTTACTTCTATAAAGCAGAGAGGGCACAAAGCCAACCAATGGCTTCTCTCACACTGTTATCAGAGGCAAACAGGAAATAAGAGATTACAGCAGATTTCACCAAAGAGTAGCAATAGTGTAAAGTTAAAGTTTTTAACATTTTTTTTAGCTTCCAGGAAAAAAGACAACAAAACTTTGGGTCCCAGATGAAGAAGTGTCTCCTGAAACCCTTGTTAAAGTAAGTAGCACTGACTATATTTTCTCGTGATTGTGTTTGTAATGCTTAATAAAGTAAAATAGTTGGATTCCTAAAGCTATAAACTGTTTTTCTGTTACACTGTCACCTTCTAAACGTAAAAAAGTAGTAACTTTCAGGCAGAAATTGCATATTGATCCAGCAACACATTATAATAAATACACATTTTTACCTAATCCACAGTGTTTAATGGATGTAAGCTCAATTAAGAACATGTTTTTCACAAGGCAAGATATGTGATTACTCAGTAGAAGAATCGATAAAATATTTAATTATTGTATGATTTTTATTTGCTGTAATAAATTATTGAGACTTCCAGTGAAAAGTTTCTATCTAGTGAGAATCTGTCTTTTTTTCAGTACTTAGTTTGCAATCCCAACAGGTAAAAAGCACTTGGAAATACTGTGTAATTAAATTAAGATAAATAATAATCTTTTAAGAATCAAGCTCTTGATGTGATTTAACATCTGCATATCAATTTTGGTTTTGTTTTCAGATTCAGGCCATCAAGATGATGGTTCGGTGGTTGCTGGGAATGAAGAACAACCACAGCAAGTCAGGAACTTCTACTCTGAGGCTGCTAACAACAATACTGCACAGTGATGGAGATTTAACAGAGCAGGGGAAAATTAGGTATGTAACACACAGTCACACTGTGATGATGTGGTGGGGAGATTTCAGTCAAAGTAATTACATTAGTCTGTTAGAGTACTTACAGAATGAGATGTATAAATTGTTAAGACTTAATGGTAAGCTTAGTTGGATTCTTCAGAACTTTGCTGAGTCTCAGGTTTTTTTAACCCTGTAGATGTAGGTGTATTGTAAAGGTTTTATCTTCTTTATCTTACTCTTCAAAGAGCTGTTACTCACATTGCAAGGATAAACTGAGTAACTTCCTCTCTACCATTGAAAGTGGTGCTTACTTTTTTTTATGCTCTTCATGCCAATAGTCAGGCTGTCTAAAAACAATAGTATGTTGCAGTAAGCTAGGTGGGAATAGCTAGTACAGAAGGTGCTTCTGCCTGAAGGCAGGTTTTAATCCCTTCAGGCCTCTGAAAGTGAAAGGAAGAGGGAAATGTGTAAAGAGGATTAAGTCCCAATAAATTATTTACCTTTTAGATGATTATTAGACAATGGATTTGTTTCTCTGGGTATCTTCTTAATTCTCTGCAGTAAAAGTGACAAGTCAGCTACTATTGCTTGCTATTAGTATTATTGGTTATTGGATTATTATTGGTATTAGGTATGAACCTGAATTGAGACAGCTATTTTTAAAAAAGTAATCTGCATTTTTCTTAAAGTGAAGGTTGCCAAAAGAATTTTCTCCATTTGATATGCAAAACTTTCAAAGGTTCTATTTAAGGCACTTTTTATTACATATTGTTATATAAATTATATATTTTGGATTATCTTTGTGCAGCCCACCACCTTAATTAAGTCTGTGTTTTGCACTTGATAACAACTTTCCATGTGGTTGCACTTGTATTCTCATTTCAAACATCTGGTCTTCAGCAGTAATATCTCTTGAGAAAACAAATGTCCAGCTCCCTTTTTTTTTATCTCTTGGAGAGCTTCTGACAGGATGAGGGCATCAGTATTCATCAGTAACTTTCAGTATTACTAGAAGTAATCAAAACTTGAAGTTGCATCGTACAGAAGCTGTTGTTTATATTTTATTTCCCTAATAATAGCATGTTTTGGAATAATGCAGATCAGAAATCTTTTGGCTACAACACTCTCGTAATAAATAAATCCCGAATTAAGAGTTTCTTCTAAGATAGTCTTTTTTGAGGCGTGAACAGATCTGATTTTTATCTTCTGTGAGTTGTACAGTGCTGTTCATGGCTGACACTGTCTTCCCCTTCCTCCCCCCAGCGTGCACACGTTCCTGTGGGTACTTTGATGTGCAATATCTTTGATTCCATTTTCAGAATTAAATGTTATCACTACCAATTCCGAGGGAGATTGAAAGTTCTTAATTATCTCCTTTGGCTCACTCACTCTGTACTTTTAAGTTGTCACTGCATAATTGGCACTGAAGTGCAAAAATCGAATCTTTATTGGGTTCGCTTATCACAGTAAATGCAATTGAAAGTGAAATTTAGGATTTAAGAACTGGACATGACCATGTTCATCATCGTGGCTTGTCTGAAAGTTAGTGCAGCTTTTGTCCTGTTATTTGGTTCCTAGTTATCCATTTGGATTGGATTTTTTAAATGTTGTGGGTTCCACAAAATACTGAGGTGTATATAAAGCCTGATTATTAGTGAGTTTTAAAGTTTAAACTCTTCAGTATGTTTTTGATGTGTAGTAATAGATTTTTACCTCATTAAATGCTCATACAGTTGTCATTATAATGGACTCGACTACAGTGTTTGCTCTTCCCAAAGGATAAAGGGCAAATGATAAAAAAGTTAATATTTGTCTCCCTTAAATTAATAATTATTTATAAATAAGAATACAGCCTTACTCCTGCTCCAACTTGCAGAAGGCAAAAACTGTACTTACTACTTCTGAATAGAATTCCTTAGTGTTTTGAGAGATGCATAAAACTTTTTGATTTGTTTGTGCTTGGCCTGAAGAAAGGCAGAAGTAATATCCTTTACTGAAATAAATTTTCTAATGGTGACAGCTCAGTGAAGTTTATTAATGCACACATGAAGTGCATGAATTTTTAGGAAGTTCCAAGAAACAGTTTTTATTGCTAAGTTTGGGCAAGGTGGTGATAGGCTGTAAAATGTGGGGACATGGGAACAACTTCTGATTTGAAGCTACTACTTCGGTTCACGTGGGAGGGTGGGGTGGTAAAGTCCACAGAAACTTCTCCAGCTTTTTTAAGTACCTATTTTCCAGCAACACAGACTTACTGAGATTTAATTAAGTCGAGTGATTGCATAATTGTTGTACTAAATGACCTTCATCATCCACGGGCTTGTGTTTCAGCAAACCCGACATGTCCCGGTTGCGGCTGGCTGCGGGGAATGCTATTGTCAAGCTGGCACAGGAGCCTTGCTACCATGAGATCATCACCTTAGAACAATACCAGCTGTGTGCCCTAGCCATAAATGTAAGGTTATCAGCAAATGTATGAGTTGTTTGTTCTATACCTTGTGCTTACTTCTTGATAATCTGATTTTATGGGAAATGTTCAGCCTTGGCGTGGATTTGATTGTTCCACTACATAATCCTGAAAACTGAGAAACTTTGGGATGAGAATTAGATCTGGAGTGCTGGGATGCCCAAGTGGGAGAATGCTAACTGAAAGCAGTGAAATACCAGTATATCAATAAATCAATTCCAATTTCTTTGGTTTAAAGTATGGCAGCTGCATTAATCAAAGTTGAAACGAGATGATATGAAGCATGTTGAACTGTTGTGGCAGTTTGTACCTTGGGTTTGTGATACCTGGGGAGAATGTATTTGTCAAGTAAAGCTCTGCATCCTTTTAAGTATTAGAAGAGATAGGGAGCAGTTGATACTACTTCTAGAAAAGTTTACCTTTTTTGGGTTTGCCTTTTTTTTTCTTTTTTTTTATTAGGATGAATGCTACCAAGTGAGACAAATATTTGCTCAGAAACTTCACAAAGGCCTTTCTAGACTACGGCTGCCACTAGAATATATGGCCATTTGTGCACTGTGTGCAAAGGACCCTGTGAAAGAGAGAAGAGCTCATGCTAGGCAGTGCCTTGTGAAGAACATAAATGTCAGAAGGGAGTATCTGAAGCAACATGCAGCAGTTAGTGGTAAGAGAATTTTTGGTACAAGTGCTATAATTGAAATGTAAATGTGAGTATGCTGTGAAAATACTGGTTTCTGGTTTTATACATACAATGGCTGTAAGTTTAGCTTAGAGATATCTAACCTTTTACAGGCTGGCAAGGTCTACTTTTGGGCCTCTTAAATTTGCTAAATGCTGTTGAGAGTGGAAGCCACACCAGAGGAGACCTGTTTTGATTGTGTATCTGGTACTAGTTTCATCTGGGTAGAGACTCGTGTCTTGCATACGAATCCATTTTGTAAGATGGGGCTTTTACTTGCAAGTCAGTAAGTGGAAGAATTACAGGAATAAAGATTTATTTTTTTTTTAAATAACTTTTTCCTAAAAGCTCATAAAGGCCTGTCTTGAGGAGTTTTGGCATGTTCTAGTTCCAAGTGCTTGGAGTTCACATCCATAAAGCCACCCCACCTTTCAGGTTGTCTTTCCTCATTAGAGATGAGGAAAAAAAGTGTAACTACTGGTTTTAGTTTGTTGGTTTGTGGGTTGTTGGGTTTTTTTTGTCATTACAGAGGTTAAATATATATGTCAATATTTGTCCTTGTCCTGATTTTGTCTGTTTTCCAGACCCAGCTGGGATTATTCCTGTAGTTGTGTTAGAAACTGAACAAGGCAGGAAGTTAAATACTGAATCCATGAGCTGTTGTTGATGAGCATTCTGTTGAAGTTGCTAATTAGTACAAATAATAGCAGGTTGGTTTGCCTGGGACATGTCTAAGGCAAGCCAATTTTTCTAGTGTTCTGAAATGATAATTATGTTCTTTTTTCCCTGCAACAGCTTTGCTGGTTTGTTGGTTTTTTTTCCACACAAACAGCTGCTGGTTGAAATGTAGGACAGTGCTTGAAGAAATGAAGGATTTTTTTAAAGTTAATAGTGGAATGTCAATTGAAACTCATTAGAAACTACTTTGCAAAGTATGCTGGATTTTAATTACAGAAATGTAGCTTGAAATGGAAAGAAATTGGGCAATTTTACTGCTTCTTTCAATCTGTATAATAGTTTACAGGCTATGTGGTAGAGATAATTAACTGCATCAACTGCAATGGCTTTCTAAAATTGTATCCTTGGAACCTGACAGGTTTCTTTTATGTGGACCTTATGATAAATACTGTATATAATACATTACCATAGTAATATACCCAGACTATCAGCATGACTTCCTTGCCTGTTACACCTGTTGCCCAGGGTGCAGGTTTAATTAGTGTGCTGTGCAGCCAGGTCATCTTGGTCATTAGGCTAAAGACAGCAGTGTGGGTGTTCTCTGAAAAATGTGAGCCTTTTTTTTTTACTTCTGGTGCACAGCTTGTTTTGTTGTGGGAGATGACCTTTTTTGTTCTGATTTTCACCGTTGAGGTTCAAGGGGCTGAAGCTCATTCTGCACAGTGTTGGTGAGCTGAGGAATTGGTGACCTTATGGAATGTGTATTTTGTAGTCGTAAGCCAGAGTGTGATCTGTCCTCACTTGTGTTCTACAAAAGTCTTTCAGAATACAGCCTTTGAACCAAGGAAGGGACTGGGAGGTGGGGGTGACTGTAGCTGTATTCTCAAGGCAGCTAGAAAATACACAGCAGCCCTGAGTGGGAGATGCTGGAAACCTTAATATTTGCACGGATGACACAAGTGCACACCAGCTGTGTGATTCAGCATTGTGAAGCAGTGACAGACCCACATGTGCCTGCACTTCATGTATGCTGGCTTCAGATTTTACTCGTTCCTTTGTAGCAGCAAAGTGTATTTCTTCAAATGCAGCCTTCTGATACACCTGTCTTCTGCTTTTCAGAGAAGCTGTTGTCACTTCTGCCAGAGTATGTTGTTCCTTACACTATCCACCTTCTAGCTCATGACCCAGATTATGTCAAAGTGCAGGACATCGAACAGCTCAAGGATATTAAAGAGTAAGACCATTGTAATAGTGTTATTGCCAGGGTTAAGACAATCTCTGTTAAGCAAAAATGTCATTTATTGTGGTACCCTCATACACTGTCTAGTGCACATAACGATGGCATTTCTTTCCATGAAATGTTGTGAGATTGAGTAGATATGCTTTTTTAGTGCTCTGTGATACCTTACAGAGGGACCTTCACCTTCTGCTCAACCCACCCTAATTCCTTTTTATCTAAAGAATTGGTTTCCCAGGGTTAGCCTCATTCCCATTTGTCATCCTAGTATAACCTAGAGCAGACCCATTGCTCAGATAAGCTTTTTTAAAGCATTTCTTTTGCATTTTTATTAATAAGAAATACTGTATTTCTCCTTTAGGTGCCTGTGGTTCATACTGGAAATACTGATGGCTAAAAATGAAAACAACAGTCATGCATTTATCAGAAAAATGGTAGAAAATATCAAACAGACTAAGGATGCTCAAGGACCAGATGATGCAAAAATGAATGAAGTAGGTGATACTTTTTGATTGAAAATTGCATTTAATTCTGGCCTGCTTCTGGAAATAAGTTGTTCTTTCTTTACATACCAACTTTAAAATGTCTTTCAGTAGGATTGTAAGTGGGAGATTATCTACTATAATGATGATATTTATTGTAGTTGAGAGGACAGTTTTCCTGTGCTTCAGGAGATCTTGCACATGGCAAGGGAGTTGTAACAGCAGTACTTCTGCTTCAGTCTCAGGAATATTATTAAATGCTAACTTTAAATATCTGTAAACTATAATTTTTACTGTCTAAATCATCCACTAAACTGCTTTAGAATATTACATTTCAAAACTGCAAGAATAAGCTTAGTATAGGAAGAAAAATACATGCATTAGATGTCTCCAGAGTGTATTGTGTAGTGAATTTATCAAAGGCTGGTGGTCTTTGTGAGGTTTTTGCATCACCTAACGCACAGATTTGTCACTTCTCTGCTTGTCCCACAGAGATTAGATGTTTTTTTTCCAGCTTTGTCTTTGAAAACATGGCATACACTATTCTTAAGTGTAGGAAGATCAGGAAAGCTGTCTGCCTTCAATTTCTGGGCCCATACTGCTTTTGTCTTTTACTCCTCTATTTTTGTATTCTCTGATACACTGGTTAAATGATTGCTTTTAAACTCTGAGTTCCTGTGCTCAGAAGTTGCTGTCTTTTGTCAAGATTTGTGATGAACTTATTAAGTGTTATTTATCTGTTTTTAAAAATGTGATTATTTACAGAAACTATACACAGTCTGTGATGTAGCAATGAATATCATTATGTCAAAAAGTACAACATACAGTTTGGAATCTCCTAAAGACCCTGTACTTCCAGCCAGATATTTTACTCAACCTGACAAGGTATACCTTGACATCTAATTTTTCTTGAGATAAGTCTGTTTAAATCTGTTAGTTGTAATTCAGGGTGATTTTTTTCAATAGTTCTTGTAACCTTGGATTTCTCCCAATTTATGATGTAGTTGAAAATGTGTGTATGTATGTTTTAATAATTATTTATAAGTGTACACACTGATTTCTTCCTGCTAAGATAATATTGTTGAGATTTAAATTTCAACAGCATAAACGATGTGAAGAAAATATTTTGGTAGTGTCTCCAAAATACATCTCTATATTGCTCACTGATCACAGCTGTGACTTCCAAACCCCTTCCTTCTTTACAGAACTTCAGTAACACCAAAAATTACCTTCCTCCGGAAATGAAGTCCTTCTTCACTCCTGGGAAGGTGTGTATAGTGAGGGGGCTTCGGGAGGGCTGTGGCTGAGAGTTGCTTCAGGGGGTTTGTTTATTTGTTCTGTGGGGGTTGGTTTTTTTGTCTGTTTGTTGTGGTTGGGTTTGTGGTATTTGTGAGTGTTTCCTTGGTTTGGTTTGGTTAGTTTTTAAGAAAACTAGCATGTGGTTAATGAAAAAGTGGAAGAAAATATTTGTTTTTGCCCAGAGGGTTTATATAGCAGAGGTTAGTGAGCGTGTAAGAGATGGGTAGAAGGGAAAACTGCTGCTCTGTTGTAGCTGGGTTGTGGTGCTAGTAGGCAAGGCCTGCTGTCCTCAAAAAAGAGTGTACAAAAAACCCTTGGAATATTTGACAGACTTTCAAAATTATGAACCTTTTTTTTCTGCAGAAGACGAAAATATTGAATATAAAGTGACAGCTGTGAGACACTAACATAAATTATTTTCAACATCACATAAATTAATCTTTGACAAAGCTGAATGCCAACCTTTTTATGGTATCTTATAAGAGAACTGAGTGTTCTATGGTTATGTTAATTTGTTCTTTCCAAATATGCTTTATCTTGAATGGCAGTTTTCTTTCTTCACTAAAACTGAACCCAGCTACTCTTTTAATAAATTTAAAATCTAGTAAAGGAAAAGACAGTTGTGGTTTTCATCTGTATTAATGTGTCCTGTCCTAGATTACAGGAGAACATTGATTTTACTACCTTGCAAAAGAAATAGAGCTCAGCACCTTCATTATCCTTAACTTGGCTAATGAAGCATTAGCTGTGAGCTAGTAACTTGCCAATAGAAGAGGAAGGTATGAAAAAATGCAGATGTACAGGAGCATCTTTTTAGGAGTAAGCAAATTGTTTCCACTCTCTTAAAAGTTACTATGATCTGGAGATATTTGGCATGTCAGAAGATAATCTGCTGAAATGAATAACCTGAAGCTTACCAGTGTCTAGAAATTTTGGCACCTATTAAAAGCCTAACATTTTAAAGTCTGTACATGAAGTAATGGATTCTTCTCCACAGTATGTGATTTTTGAGGTTCCCATCCATTGCCAGCTGAAGGTAGTGTGTTTGCCACTGCAGCTGAGCCAGTTCAATGGCCTCTTTGCTGAAAGGGCTGTCTGCTCTGTTTCTGTTTTGCCAGCACAGATGCTTGTCTGATACACATGGTGAGCTGGTTCAGGCAGCTAGGTCAGCAGAAATTGAACTACACAAAAAGTGCTGAAGTGGGTTATTGGAGGTCAGGTGAGTAGCCAGCACTACCAACAGGAACACAGAATATAAGTGTAGAGAGCACTGGTTTTAGTGGCAGCTAGCTTATTTGATTTGATTACAGCATTGACAGCTTCCTTCTGGTCTCTGTTGTAGGTTTCATGTGAAAATGCTTATTGTTTTGTGTGAACTGATTGCAGGAAGTGAAATCTGTGACTGTTTTAAGCATAGTACATGTTAACTATATCTAAATGTGTAGCAAAAAATAAAGGAAATATGTTTTTGGTTTCAGCCCAAAGCAGCCAATGTTCTTGGAGCAGTTAATAAGCCTCTTTCGTCAGCAGGCAAGCAGTCTCAATCCAAATCTTCACGAATGGAAACTGTAAGCAATGCCAGCAGCAGCTCAAATCCAAGCTCTCCAGGAAGGATCAAAGGGAGGTTGGTAGACAACAATGGAGCTTTGATATTTCAAGTATTTATAATGGAAACTTTGACTATTTCTGTAATGTGTCTGAAGTTAAAAGCATAGTTCTATTATCTTATTCTGAAATAAAGTTTTACTACCACATGGTATAACTGAAACCATGGTTTTGGCTTCCCAATTCCAGAAAGAAATTCAAATCACATCCAGAGTTGGCTATAGGAAGGAAGGAAAGCCTCATATGTTTATTTTATGTAGATAAACACCTTCCCCCATGTATGTCCCTCCCTGATGTATGTCTGTGTGTGTACACATACCTCTGCAGTTCCTAAGAACCTTGTGGCCTGCTGTTATATTAGCATGATATAAATGGTAATGATATAAACAGCCCAAATTTCAACTTGGCTTAAGGTTCACACCTTTATCCTGAGACTTAGATGTTGTGGCTTGTGATGTATGGTGGTTATAGCAGCCAGAGAAAAAGGTTCTTTCTGGCAGATTGTTCATGGGTTTAGGAATAGATTTATTCTGAAGATTGTTGTTGTTAATACATTTTTTTATTATTGCTTTCCACTGTATTGTAACAATGAGAATAAATGTTTTTTTCTTCTAGGCTTGACAGTACTGAAATGGACCACAGTGAAAATGAAGAATTTACATTGACTTCACCTTTACCAGGGAAGAAAACTGACAAAAGGGACGACTCTGACCTTGTAAGGGTGAGCTCTTTGTTTGCATGGCACATGTTTCATTTTAACTCACCAGGACTTTGATTATAAAAATCAATGTGGTAGTACCTGATATAATCCAAGAAGATCTGCTGAAACATGAAAATGAGTTGATGTTACAAGCTTGTAGGAAATGTGTTTAGGGTTGGATATGAAAATGCACTGGGAGAAGTTGCAGTTTCTTTTTCATGTGTATATTACATTGCTTTTGCATCATGCTGGTAACTGTCAATCTTGGAAAGCTTACAGGAGTTAGGATTTGCAAGATATTCTTAATACAGACAGTGGAATGGGAATTACTCCATTTGTCTAATTTTTGGGATTTGCTGAAAAAAAAAAAAAATGTTGATAAAGCCCCTTGCAGCTCACAACAGAGCTGAAGCTGCTCGTTGGCAATTCCCATCCTCTGTATTTTTTGATGTTCCCACTGATAAAAATGCAGTTACGGGTGTTCTAGCCAATTGTGCTTGACAGCTGAGAATACAAACGAGGCAGACCTTGCACACTGCAGTGTTTCAGCTGCTCATCTTTTGAAATTACTTCATCTCATCTGTGTCTTTAATATATGTTCATGCTTTTGCAAAGGTTTTTGAACTGGATATGGAGGGCTGCCTTAGTAGACAGCTCGTGTAATTTGAAGTCTCTTGTTGCAGGAAGTTTCTGTAGCTTCTGTGTATGTGAAAGTTGAATATGGCAGTTCAGTTTTGTAATTTGAAGGTGTAATCTTTCCTTTTCAGTCCGAGATGGAGAAGCCTAGAGGGAGGAAGAAAACCTCTATCACAGATTCAGAAGAGAAACTAGGTATAGATGACCTGAATAAACTGGGCCAAGAGCAGAAACTTAGAGGTAGCCAACGGGGAAGGAAGAGACCTGCAGTTGTGTCAGAATCTGATGAAACACAATGGCAAGAGGAGAAAAGGTTAAAAGATGATGTGATAGAAAGTGAGGATGAGCAGAACAGCCCACCAAAGAAAGGGAGAAGAGGACGCCCCCCCAAAGCAAATAACGGGGCAACGCCAAAGGAAGAACCAGTAGCAAAGTCTTCAAAAAGGAACAAAAAAAAACAGTTGCCTGCAGCTGCAACAGAGGAGGAGGAGGAGGAGGAAGAAAGGCAAACTGAAAACATTGAACAAAAACCAAAAGGGAGGCAAAACAGGGCACCAAAAAGAACACAGCAGAGGTAAGTCTGCCTTCTTGTAAGATGCATCTTTTTGTCGTTGGACGTCAGTTATAATTTGATCCTCTGCAATTTGGGTCTTCCTCAAAACAGAGCAGAACCATCTGAAACTAGTACAGTTGAATCAGCACAGTCCACGCCACAGAAAAGACGAGGAAGGCGATCAAAAACACCACCATCACAGCAAAAAAAAGTGTAAGTGGGGAATATTTTCTCAGTTTGTGTTTAGTTAAAACTAAAAATATGCCTCTGCCCCCAAACAATCATTTACTGAAAAGATTTCAGAATGCCTTAATTGACAGTTAAGAAAATAAATTGCCATTGTTATTTCTAAAATGTTTCCCCCAGCTGCTCTTCCTGGAGCATCTCAAACCAGAGCAAGAGGCTGCAAATAAGTTGAATGTGCTTAGGCAGCATATATGTAGCTTTGCTCCTCTAGAAAAAAGTCAGTAAAGCCCACGAGGGCCTTGAAGATGGGGCTTTGTTAGGACTTCAGGGAGCAAAGAGGGTTCACGTTTCTTTTGGACAGGGAGGAAGAATCAAATTGTTACTGTGGTGAAACAGGACTGAAAAATCTAGTTCATCCTGCTTCTTAAATTAATATTCACTTACTTTGTCATTTGTGGCCACCGTATACATTTGAATCATTTTCAATTGAATAAAGGGTGAAACAATCTATGAAGGATAATAGCTCTTGAAGATTTAGAGGTGTATTAAGCTCCAAAATAAAGGTATACACTGTGGTTAGCTTCATTTTCTTGTGCCTACTGTAGGAAACTACAGGTACCTCTACCTTTTCTATACCTGTACATGCAGTAAATGTAAAGCAGAGGTGGACAAGTTGGACTCATGTGCCCATTGGTATCAAACTGCAGCTCATGGAGCACATTTGCAAGATGCTTTACCAGAACCTGCTGATAAATTCCTTAAGGCACCACTGCTACTGCTGTGCAGAGAAGACCTGCCAACAAGTTACTGTTGGGTGATGTGCTGTGTGGCATTTCTCAGACAGGCCCTTTAGGAAATACTTGAGTAGCTTCTCATTCACTTCTCAGTAAAATCAATGAACTCCATGTTTTTCTTTATACCGTTTTAAACAAAAAAAACCCCCAAAACTGGATCAGTTTTGGCATAGCTCTTTTTCCTTTGACTGTACATTGTTCCTGCTGCAAGGCGCCCCAGTAAGTTGTTTCAAGGTTCAAAGCTTTTGAGTCTATTTCATATTTTGTCAAAAAGAAAAAAAAAATGTATATGTGTTGGTTTTTTTGTGATCATATCTCTCAAATTTTGACTTTTTTTTTCTGCAACTACAAGAAAAAGGTGACACTGAATTAAATCCTCATTCCTCAAAATGCACTGCAGTCAGGCTTTTCTCCCTTGCCTATATATAGATAGATATATCTATCAGTTTTAACTGAAGGGAGCTGACAGACTAAGAAGCACTGTGTACCACTAGATAAAATGTATTTAATCCAAATGCTTAAAGCTTTCTGGGTTCCTTGGGGGTGGATCTGGCATAAGAATTTAGGTTTTTTGCCTATGAGGTGATTAGTGCATGACCTATTTCCAACAGGTAATGATGTTACCAATTAGTACATGTGAACTGGCTTGTTTTTGTCATATGTGAAAAGATGAACCCAGATTGTGAATAATTCTTCTGTTTCCTTTTCAATTCTGTTGCTTCTGTTAGACTTGGAAGGTTTGAGTTGGGCTAATTTGTATTGTTTTCTCAAAGGATGCCATGTTGATTAGTGCTGAAACCCCCACTACACTATAATCACAATGTGCAATCCAGAGATTTTATTCTGTTCAGATTTTTATGTGGTTCTTGGGACTGAAAATTCCCACCGTGTGTATGTGGTGCTGTCAGCAGGTGGTTTTGAATCTGTATGTCCCCACTGGGTGTTGAATTGTGTTTGTCTGCTGGAACAGAGTTTCTGGTTTCATTTCTTCCAAAAAGCTACCTATTTTAGGTGTCTTTTTATGATGATTTAAATGATGATTTAGTGATTTGATTCTGAACTGTGCTGATTACCCAAACCAGAACCTAATGTGGGTGCTGCTGTCATGCCTAGCTGGCTTTTTTTTCTTGCGGTTCAGCTCATTAAAACATAGATAATTAAAGATATTGTTGACTAATTACCTTAACAATGCTCTTGATTATCCTGACTTTCCCCAGCTCTTAGCATGAGCTATCTTGGAAGATGTGCATTTTAGGTTCATTCTAGTGTTCATTTCATAAATAGCAACAGGAGTTCTTCCAGTGTGTAAAAACATAGCTGCAGTTATTCCCATTTTGTTGTGTATAAACTCTAACAGAAGGAGAGTACATCTAGTCATGAAATTGATTAGAAGGAAAAACTAATAAACAGGTATTCAGTCTCTGGCTGTCTGACTTCTCATGTTCACTGCTTACTGTTGTGTCAGCCTGCTTTGGCCTGTGTTCTGGCACTGAAGAGAAGAATCTGTTTTGTCTATGGAAGCAAAAATTGTTCAACTTTGTACTTCTATCCCTCTGTTCCAGAATAATTTTGTTTGCAAATGCTGTTACCCAGCCTCCTAGTTCCTCTATTCCACGTATGGACTAGCTAGCTAGGTGTATGAGGCAGAAGCATCACGTAACATGGGCTTGTACAGACAGCACGTTTGCTGTGGTGCAGCCTGTAGCTGCACAGCCCCATCTGCTGTGGAGCTGATGTGTCTTTCTCCTCTGGCCGCAGCCGTGCGGGGCGTTCCAAGCAAGCAGCCAGCAAGGAGAATGAGTCCAGTGAAGAGATGGATGTGTTTCAGAGTGGCTCCCCTGGCAGCGACGACATCGCCCAGGAAGAAGTCATGGAAGAAGAGGAAGTTACCACAATCAATGTAAGAGAAATGCCTGATCTTTTCTTTGTGTTGTCCTCTGCGTGTTGATGTTCAGACAGTTGCTTCTCCTTCCATCTGAGTGGAGGAAAGCTCGGGTGTGTGAGGGGGCTGCCAGCTGCCACAGTTGTGTCCTGGGGATGCAGAGAAGCTGTATTTCTTAGCAAAGCCAGGTTTTGTGGGACATCTTACACTTGCTGTTCTGTATAACTTTTGTTACCTCTCTGCCTGAGTTGTGCCGTCCCTCATGGGAATTACTTTCCAGGTAACTCACGTCCACTCTTCTCAGCTTGGTTTTAATAGTGAATATCGTTTCCTTACACAAAACTAGAACACAAAATGACTGGCGTTGGAAAATACGTGCAGAATTTTGGAGCAGAATCCTAAACCAGTTTCTCCCTCTTATCAGCATATGCAAATAAGATAAATTTCTATTCATTTCATACAAATACATTAGTAATGTTAGTAATCACGTGAAAAATGTAACTGTGAATGAATGCCTTCACAGTTTTGGATGTGGATGGGAGCATCTGAGTGTATGAAAACTGACAAGGAAACTAGATAATTTTTGAATACTTGAAATATTCAGCAACATGGAATTGATGTCCTGGTAATTGGCTGAGACTCGTACCAATGATCAGATGAGTAATGACTGATATTGTGTGCAGCTACGATCATAGAGTGAGCATTTTTTGCATTATGGGGTGTATTTTTTTAATTCTGACACTATTTCTGTGGAGACATTGAAAACACTTCACCTCCCAACAGGTGCGTCGCAGAAGCTGCAAAAGGGAGAGGCGATGAGCGGGTGTCCTCAGCCTGGCAGGTGACAGCTGTGGAGAGTGCTTTCCGTGCAGAGCTCGGGACTGGGCAGGGCTGTTAGTGCACTGGGGTGACAGAAAAACACAAACCTCCCTCCCTGCACTTGCAGCCTCTAGGTCACAGGCTGTAGCCACACATGTCGATATCATTAACTGTGGATCTTTGTGAAGTGTAATGTGCGCTGGCTTTGTAGACATAAGGATTAAAGAAGAAAACTGTAAATAGTTCTTTTTTTAATGTTTCTGACTTCTAAAGTGCTTGTATAGCTTTTATCTGCGGCTTTAAACTGACAGTACCCCACTGTTTATTGGATCTATTGATTGAAAAGAACAGTTTGTTGGAAATTGATCTCAAGCAATATCTGTCAGTGTTTGTATTTGTACTCTTGTTGACATTTAACTGTGAAAAAACAAAAAATCAGTTGAACAAATAGTGCTACTTTCTTCTGCCGCTGTTGAGAAGAAGGAAAAACAAGGTCTTTGTTTCCTCCCTGCATCTAACCTAGTGTTTACCTTTAGGCACCTGCCTGTCACCAGAGGTGCTAAATTACTTTCTTTTACAGTTGAACGAAGTTGGATAAAATAATACAAGAGATGCAAATTGTGAATGGAGCTGTTTGACTTGTTTTACACCTCAGTATTGATGCCAGACTTTTCTGGACTTCTAGTGGCATTGAAAATTCAAAAAGGATTTAAAATATTTTAATTGTAAAAGTGTGTTATTAAAAAATGTACTGAATACCCTACCCGTTTTATCTTCCCCTATCAGTTTTTATTAATCTACTGTATCAATAAAATTCTGTAACTGAGTTTTTAATAGTCTAGTATGTTAATGTGTATAGATATTTCCTTCTGAACACAATGTTCACAGAGCAAATTATTACTACAATATAATATGAAATCTGATATATAAACATTAGTGAAAATGCAGTTCTTATTACGATGTAAAGTTAACACAAAGAAAAATTTTATTGATGCAGTGTGTCTTTATAAAGCTGTTCTTGAGAGCCAAGTGTTTTGTATTTTATAGTGAAGTTGCATGTTTATGAAAAATGTGCTGAAAATGGGATGTAATGTTTTTTTGGAAACTCATATCTAGCAGTAGTGTATGGTAGGTTACCTCACGAGAGAACCTTTTATTGAGAGTTTATTGTACCTTTTTTGTTTTGGTTTAGTTATTTTTTGAGTCACATTTTTTTGGTATGAAGAGCTCAGTCTTTATTGAATAACCAGCTGTTGGTTATTGCAGTCAAGGTATTCAAGGTTTGAATGAAGCTCCATTTTTATTTTGTGCTACCGTAAGAAAGGTGGTTTGGGGTTTTTTTGTTGTTGTTGTTTCATTTTTGCTTTGTTTGTTTTTTTTTAGGTATAATTGGAAGGGAAAAAAAAAGAAAGAAAAAAAACAAACTGAAAGCAGTATCCTGTATGCAGTTGTACAGTTTACAAACTGTGTCTTCGAACCAAAATGTATAGGGTACTACACGATGCTCAGCCAAGCACATGCTGTCATTTCAGGTGCTGTTCTCCCTCTGGTTCCCAACAGTTGACAAAATGTGAAAAAAATAAATTTATACCTTAAGAATTTTTCTGTCATTGAAGAATAGAGCATTTTCATATAAACCCAACAATAAATGTTAGAGGTGCAGGGTCTCCTGTAAAGATGAGAGGGAAGGATGATACTAAAACATGGATGTACTGTTTTCCAAACTGTAAGATCACTGGCACAGAAACTTCCAGATTTTTCATCGTGCGTTTTTGTTTGGTTACCAATGGAAGAAGGTATTATAAATAATTAGATTATTCTGCCTCAGCCTAACTTCCCTCCCTCCCCACCCCCCATCCAGTGTTCAGCTTTCCAGCATTTTTACCTATAGTTATGGGGGGAGATGCTGCCTAGAAAGGCAATTATGGTTGATTTGAATTTCCTTTTAAATAGTTGGCACAATGGACCTGGCTTACTTACACTTCAGCAGTGCAAAAACAAGTTGCTGGAGGTTTTTTATGGTATAAAACGATTGAAAGCTAGCTTTATATTTTCCTCTTTGACAGAATTGCACTGAAAACGTTTATGGAAGATGTACCTTTAAGTCCATTTTATACAAAAATATGAAATTGATGCTGAAACTGCTGCAGACTCTTGAGGCTTTATGTGCATAAACATGGTTAGGTTAAACTTCATCGAATATAGATGCACATTACTGATCATAATGTTTAATGTAAATTTCAACTATGGTTTTGCAATTTAAATGTTGATTTCTTGGGTTATAATGTGTAATTCATTATTTCTTGAGAAATAGGCACAGCAAGTATTTCATTCTTATATTCAAACCTCTTCTAAGTTCATTCTCATCTCAGATAAAGCAAATGAATATTTTATGTACTAACATTTTGAGATCTGCATACAGTAGCTACAGTAGAGTATCATGATGTATAAAAGATGAATTGCTAACATTCAGTTAGCATGCTCTTCTGCAATGATAATGTTAAGTTTATAACAATGTACTGTATTACATTAAAAGATCAATCTGAACTCACTGTAACAATTTCCAGTATGAGATTTTTGTGAGATTACTGAAGTCTCTTGCTGTACTTTGCAGCAAATTAGGCTTGTGTTGCATTTCCTTTTCTTGCTGCAGTGCAACAGGAGACTTTGAGTGATCGTATGCAAAATGCAAACAGCAGTTGTCATATGGATAGTAGTGTTTAAAAATCATTCACTCTGAATCCAGAAGTATGGTATTTTTCACTTGTCACCAACTGAGGTAATTAATATTTAGGTCTAGCTAAATCCAGTAGGAAGGAAACATGGAATTCCTTGAAACCTCTAGTGTGAGTGCACCTCTTCCACCTAGGATAATCTAGAACCTTGTATTAACTATACTTGATGCTGCCAATTGACTTCCTATCAGAATTGAAACTTTTTTCATATATTTTGACATTTGTTGTTTTGACATTTCAATCTGTGTGAACAAAAACATTAGAATTTGCCAAAAAGAAAGCATTCGTATTAAAGACATTTTCACTAAAAATGAATATGCTCAATTTGTGAGTAACTTGCAAGAACTTGAAGATCAATACTTCCTTCTGGTGTAGCTTTGTCATCTGATGTTCTGAAAAAGAACCAAACCACCTCCAGACTTCATAGAGGTGTGTATGTGTAGTTTTCTTGCTGGTTTGGTTTGCTTTTTTTTGCACATGTAGGTTTTGACAGATAATCAAAGTCTACTTTTGTGGACACAGACAATAGGTTTTGGGGTCATGCAAGATCAGATCAGTGTGGTTCTGTGGGGTTACTTCTTGTATTTGCATAGGATGAATGCATTTATGTTCAAAACCAAACTCCTTGATATGTTTGAATATTCAAACACTTGTGCACACAGGGCAGGTAAAGAAGAGCACACCTGAATCTTAAAACTCTACCCTGGACATAGAAAATTCTGAGTTTGTGGATGGAAATATTTTTAATAACTTGTCTGTGCTTTTTTATGTGTTGTAGAGATTGATACATCTCTGCCTCATCAAGGTAGGTGCACAACGTATTTTACAAGTAATTTTTGTGAATTAAAACACCACTGTGTTTGCCAGAGGCAGTGTGAAAGAAAGTGAAGGTTATTGAAGTGGGAAAGACCAGGTTTTGCCAGATCATTTTCTTGTATTCACAGAAGGAACAGAAAAATGTTTCTTGTAAAGTAAGTATCACTTCAAAACTTGCAATGACTGTTACCTGTGTGTTTGGATGCTCTCCCAACAAGTGTGTGACAGTGGGTTACAGGATATTACACTAATTCTGCATGGGATTGTGTTTTAATCTCTGCAGGGATCTAAACATGATTTTTTTTTCTTCTTCGTAAACTGTTCTGCTACTTGTACTGGTTGTTTTTTGTTTTGTTTGGGTTTTTCCTTTTTTTAAATAACTGTGTTATTTACTATCATGTCACCGTCCATTGCCTGCTTTACACTTTAGTATTTATCCAAACTGAGAAAGTGAGAGATGGCCATAACACAGAACTAGTGTTGTTAATGCTGTCCTGTTTTGCTGAAATACTGGATGTATCAGGAGAACGTTTAAGTCCACACTTAACTCATTAATTTGCTCAAAACTTGTGACTCTGCCTTCTTAGTTTCCATGCCTTTCACGTTCAATTTGGAGCATAGTTTGGAATTCTTTGTATTTTTTTCTCTCTGGTTTTGCAAGTTGAGCTAAAAGAGACAAATACAATCTGATGAAAAAACAGCTGTATAAAGCACTGAGCAACCTGGCCTGACCTCATGGCTGACCTTGCTTTGAACTGGGTTTTGGACTAGAGAATTCTGAAGTCCTTTCCAGCCTGAACTGCTGGTTGTCAAACTTGCACGTCAAAGTTTAGTTAGGCCTGGAAAAGTGTCTGCCCCAGGAGCTGCACTTGCCACTTGACTATCAACCTGGGATTTTTGCAGTTAACTGCTCCTTTCTGTTTACTCTTCTATTAATAGATTAATTGGCCTGTTTTGCAAACCAGCCTCTGCAAACACCAGTATCAGTAAGATGGTTCTTGTTTTTAGTGGGAATAGGAGACTGTCCAAGAGCAATCTGTATTTCACTGAAACAGCTGTCTGGCTTTGGTACCTATGGAAAGGGTGTGCAATTCTCACTTACATGAACAGTGTACTATTTAATAAACTTACTATCTTGTAATTAGCTGGCAGCACCTTTAGAATGCTTAATGCTGTGATAGTCTGCTACTGGATATCAAAAGCAAAACTGTGTAGGCTTGTAACACCTGAAGAGGAAAGACCTTACTGGTAGTGCCCCTGTTAGCAGGAGCTCCCAGTAAGCAAGTTTCTCCTACAGCATCTGAGTCTTTTACTTGGGTTTCACTTAGCCTGTGGTGCTGTTGTCTGTTTACACTTCTGTGTTAGTTTGTTCCATGTTTTGTCAGCATTTAATAGGAATTCAGAAGGGCTTTGTAGTCTTGACTTTGATTTTTCCCAAGTTAAATATGCATTCCTTAAGGTTCTTCAGAAACAAGCCTGATTGTGTGAATAATTAATAGATGGCTGAATGTGACCAGCAGTGACAAGGGCACCAACTCCCCCTCCCTCTGAACAGTGCCTCAACATGGCTATGGTTCTGTAGAGCAACATGATGTCATGCTGTTTTTTCTTGGTTACTTCAGTAGAGATGTGCACACCAGACTTTAAAAACCTGAGAGCTTTGTGCTGTCATCATTGACAGAGTCAATGGCTCAAAATACTCTGGTAGTTTCTGTAAGGTTGAATAAATGGGGTGGGGTACCCCTTGGTTTATGGTGAGAGAGCTCAGCAGCTGTACCCTAGTCTGGGGTGTCCCACTCATAGCTCCTGTCCTAAAAATGTCATCAGGGAGTCACTCCCAGCCATGGGAGAGATGCAGGACATGTCTGTACCCTGCCTTGTCATCACTTGAATGACAGATCGTGGCCCTTTGTGTAGGGCTGTGGACAGGCCCAGGCAGCCACACTGGGTGTTAGCATGGTGCACACTGCCTGAGCAGCTGCTCCCCATCTCCTGCTGGGGACAGAGGCATCGGCCCAGGCAGAAACTTTCTGCAGGCTGGGTCTGGCTTGCAGACCCCAGTTGGTGTCTGCTGAGCTAGCCCATCCATGCTATCACTGTGCCAGAAGTGATCTGTTTGTGGAGATTGATGGCTCTTAATTAGCTAGGCTTGATGTGGGGGGGTGTGAACTGATGGCATTCTGAAAGTAGTTTCTGCTACTGTTTTGAACATCCAGATCTGTAAATCCAGAACTGTTAACATGCAGCAGGTTTGGCACCGTTTCCGAAGCGTTGCTTTAGATTAACATTGATGTTGGATGTGTATTGAATCTCTTTTTTTGATCTAGGAAATCAGTATTATCTTTGTAGGCAGCAAATAGGCTGTTTGAAAAGGCATAGGGCTGAATTATCAGTGTGGCCAGTGGGTGTTAACTGCTTGCTTCTCTCTCTGTTCAACCAGTGAAACTGCTGATAAGGGGCTTTCAGTTAGGAGAAGAAAGAACAAGTTTTGTGCCTCCACTCTGTAAGCAGGCATCTTCTCTTAGCCATGCTTTATGGATCATAAGAAACAGTTTAAAAGCACAGTATGCAGACAAAGCAAAGATATTCCATCATCTGATAATAACTGCACTGCCATCAAAATTACTTAAACTTTGGTACTTTCAGAAAGTAATAAATGTGGACACTACAGAATCCGTATGGAATAAAAAAAGGAAATACAGGGCAAGATAGGGCACGTGCACAAGCACTTTAAGTAGATTAACAGTGTGATAATTAGTTTGAAATTAGCTTGATTTAATGGTTGGCCTCGATGATGTTAAAGGTCCTTTCCAACCTAGATGATTCTGTAATTCTGTGAGTGGTGCTGAGTCAGACAAGTGCCCAGGGAGGTGTGGAAGGGAGCTGGAGGAAGCACACGTTCCTAGGTACTGCTGGAAGAAGCTGATGAAAGAAGAAGCACGTAAAATAATTCTAATAATGACTTGTTCTCTGGGTATTTTCCATCTGACTTAGTGAAAGTTCCTTTTTAGCCAGATTTTAGTTGAATCTGTGCACATTGTTATTCAGAAGAAAGATTATTTTCTCAAAGACAATGTTTACAGTTTGCAAGATGATCAAACAGATGGTTTAAATTTGTTCTGATGCTCTGTGTTTTTTCACAGTCTCTCTGTAAGTTAAATAAACTTGAAAATGATCTGTCTGGAACCGTGTCATTTCCCAGACAAGATAGCTGCTGGAGGACATGCCTGTCCTCTCTCTCCAGAGATAATCCTCATCTTCAGTAAACAGCAGTGCCTGTGGTTCCCTGCCTTCACAGGGCTTCTGCTTCTCTCTCATCTCTGCACCATGACCTCACTGCCTCCTCCTGTAGCTTCTAAAGAGGTCCTTCATCATCCATTGTCTGTGGACATTGTCCATGTCCTTTCTCCTCCTGTTAGTCACCCTGACAGTATGGATCCTGTCTTTATGCCAAGAGGGAGCTGGGACAAAGTGGGGCAGCGTGAAAGAGGTGATAATTCCAGTGTGACAGGAGTGATCTTCCCAGCGGGCAGCTATTCAGAAGTGCAGACATTTCCTTTTAGCATCCCTCCAACTGTTCAAAGTCTCTCTTTCCTTGCTGGCAAAGCACCTGCTGGAACCCACAAATGATAGCCATGTGGGTTGTCTTCTGCAGGCTGAATGTGTAACTGTCCCATGTGTTACAGGCTGATGCTGGTTTCTGAACCACCTCGAGTTTGTCCAGACTGGCTGTTTGCAGTCCCCTGTAGCAGGCAGTGCTGCCACAGCTCCCACTCTGCCTCTTACACAGCAAATACAAAGATCTTTTGATGTGCTCATGGGAGCTTTAATTACCTTAGCAGCTCCAGAAAACTTACTTGCTCATGAAAAAAAACCAGCTTATGTACCTGTTTATTTCTTTATTTCCATTTTGGGACTGGGCTGCAACTTCAGCCTTGGTTTGCTGCAGACATTACTGGAGACATTTCAGTGATTCTATCTGTTGTCATCATGCTGAGGTAGACCCGGGCACAGGGTCTTGTCCTTCACAGTGTTTGGTGGGGTATTGGGCTAACTGCTTCCCATATTTAATTCAGATAGATCAGAATTAGATTGTAATTGGATACCTTTGAACTTTTCTTCATAGCTATTGTCTGTAAACCACCGTTAGTACAATCAAACAGTCCTTCCAACCAACATAAAGACTAGGCAAGAATATTAATCTAGTGGTTCTTTTTCTTCTTTGCCTGGCATAGAAATATCAGTGTCAGAAAGGAGAGTAACAACATTAAATCTGAAGTACCATTTTCTTTCCTCTCCATGTCTTCTATTTCTTCTTTCTAAGAAAAGTGAAAACACAGCTGGCATGGAGATCTGGCTCTTTTTTTTTTTTTTTTTTGACTGAATCAAAATCTTTGCTCTTTCTTGATACATATTCTGACAGCCTTTGGGGATAGTAGTGATGAGTACAGTTAAGGACTATTGCAACAGAAATGTTTTTGCTTCTTTTAGGAGCAGCAGAACAAAGTGGTGGACCATTTGTTCACAGCCCTCCAGCTTTAGAGAAGGCCTCACCCATCAGATCCTCCTGAGCCAAGGTAGTTTGAGTGATCAGTTCCAAGGAGACCAGGGTAACAGCTCACAGCTGGGATAACTAGTGTTATCCTTTTTTTATTATTATTATTCTATAACAAGTAACTTGTCATTTGGGCCCCATTACTCTCTTGAATGAGACTTTAATTGGGGATTTATTATTACACTTCTGTGCTGTGGGATGAGCGCTGGCAAACCCGCAGGGACAGACAAGTGCTGTTGTAGAAGCTTCTAGTGTAATCTAAGGTGACAGCAGAGCAAAGGGATGTAGGGAACCAGCTTTTAGCTAGACCCTTAGTGAAGTGTTTCTTGTGCGTTTATAAATGCTCAAGGAGTTTTCATGGGCTGCCTGCTTAATGTGTTCGAGGATATAGGGATGCAGAATAACAACGTTAATGAAATCCTAACAAATCTTTCCGAAATGGGCATTTTGGTTTGGTTTTTTTCAGTGAAATGCTAATGAACTGGCAATGTAATGCTGCTCTAGAGCTGGTTTAGTGCTACTGAGGTGTTGTGAAGAGCTGCAGGTATATTTATTTTTGTCTAGGTGAGGGGAGATTGGGTCAGGTGAAAGCAACAAAGGAACGGCTCTGGTGTCAGGGCTTGAGGAGAGGAAAAAACAGAGGAATGAGCCGTGGCTTGAAGTTGAGGATGAGCACCTTCATGTGTTAAAGATGCACTTAATGTAAAACTGAATCCCCAGATGATCTTCTAGGTCCCTTTCAAGCCGTAACATTCCGTGACTCTGTGAAAGCTAATCGGGTTGTTCTGTGGCTGCTGCCGCTCTGCCGTCTGTCGCTGCTTGTTTCAGGGCAAGCCGGGTTCCGAGGAGACTGCGCCGAGGCTGGCGAGGAACTCGAGCGGCCTGACTATGGCGTCGAGCACCGGCCACGCTGTGCCGCGGACAGGTGCCAGCAGCCACCGGCGGGGGAAGGAAGGAAGGCAGGAGGACGGGCGGTGGAAGGAAGAAGAAGAGCGGGGGAAAGAAGGAGGTCGCGGCCCGCTCCCCGAGTTGCGGGCCCGGAGCCCAGCGAGGGGCTGCAGTGCGAGCGGGGGCCAGCAGGCGGCGCCACCTCCCCCGCGGCGCGGCGGGAAGGACAAGGGCGGCTGCGGCGCACGGGGTTGGCGGGAACGGGCCCCTGAGGCGGGAACGGGCGGCGGGAGAAGGGTCCGAAGCGGGGAGCGCCGGTGGCTGTGGAAACCTGACGTGCCGAGCTCAGAACTTTGCAAAGCTCTCGTGCGTCTGAACGCTTCTCGTGCTCGTGAAGGTGCATCGCGCACATCCGCCGGGACTGCAGCCTGGAGACTTGAGGGGGAAACGTCCCTCAGGTTGGCGAGGTCCCGGTGGGGTGCAGGAGGTGCAGGGCTCGACCCGCTGCAACTCCTGCCGCTGCTCAAACACCCACCCATTTTTATTTTTTCTTCCTCTGAAGCCATCCAGTCCCTAATGTAATGCGTATAAGCAAGGCCTGTTCTGCTTTCCTTCATGATGTCAAGCAGGAGGGAGGAGTAAAGTAAGTGATGTCCCTTTCCATTTTTGTCATCAAAATGTGAAGAGTCAAATGGAAATGTATATATATACACACACACAAAGGGATATTTACAGGTGTTTATCATATACTGCAAAGTACACGTGTTACCACGTACAGCTAACACATAACATCACTGTTTGACATGATAAGCCTCCAGTTTGCTCTAGTGTTTTAGAGCAGCTGTGGCTGTTCAGGTAGGTACTCACAGCATGGGGTCTCCAATGCATAACCATCCCAGGTAGGGCTGTAGCTCTAATGGGAAATCTGAGTCAGAACAACAGAGCCTTTTCATAGAACCATTGAATGGCTTTGGCTGGAAGGGACCTCTCAACTAGACTAGGTCACTCAAGTCCTCATCCAACCTGGCCATGCAAAAGCTGGCATTGTCTGAGGCCCTTCCAGCAGCTGACTTGGCTCTTTGGATTCCTGTTCACTTTCCTTCTGCCCCTGCCCCTCCCTCTGGCACGGGCAATGTAAACAGCCTTAGTCCTGGCTCTTCTCAGTGATAGCAAGAGGAGAGTGCTGCTCTTTTTTTTTCACAGACCAGATGCGGTAGGATCATTAGGAGAAAGAAAAGGCCTCTTCCTTTTGTTCTGAGCATTCTGTGGCAGCCTAGGATTGACCAAGCTGCTGCTTGCTGTGTGCATCTGTCTGGAAATGCAGCTAGATAAAATTTTCTCTGGTCTGCCTTGAAAATGGCAAAGGCTGGCAGCTTGTCATGGTATCAAAGAGAAACTGCATCCTCCTCCAGCATGTGCGTTGCTTTTTGTCAAGGAATATGAGCCTCCTTACTTGCCTGCCTTGTGAATTACCTGAAATATACAGTCGATGGATAGTACCTGTCAGCACATTTCACTAGACAGCTCTAGAGAAAAAAAACAGTTTAAATAATCATCTCTTTCCCCTGTGCATCAGGCAAGAGCAATAAAAAACTGGAGATGAAAGACTATTGAAGCCTTAGGACATTTCATCTCTTTTCCTTGAGGCAAATGCAGGTCTCTTTCCTGTAGTAAATACATATAAAGCTGCTCAGTTTTAAATTTATTTAGTGACAATACTTTTGAGGCTTCCCTGGAGAGGTTTTTTTGTAATTTAATAGATGCCACTGTTGGGGATTCTTTTTTGTTCTAATTTACTAAGCACTCAGTAGTTTTCATCTTTAAAGCACATTACAGACATTAAATAATCTGCAGACAGTCACTGAGAGGTAGCTAAGCCACCACCTCTCTTACCCTGAGCCTTTCTGTTAATAACTCTGCAGGAACTCTATTCAACTTAAACATGTTTTTCTGCAGTTAAATCAGAACCTGTGTGGTAAAATGGCAGGTCAGGCACGGATGGCTTTTTTATTATTGTGTTCTCATTTTAAATTGTGTGCAACTGTCTCATCGTTTCACATGCTTCCTAACACTCCACCCTAATAATGCTTTTCTTGTGTCAGCACCATTTCATTGTTCTTAGCTCTACCCCAAACAACACCTTCTGAGGTGTGCACAGTATGCATGGATGGTTATCTGATGTGGTCTTGTCACTGCAAGGCTCAGCTCCCTCTCCTCGCTCTGTCATGCATAGCATCTTTCTGAACTAGGCTGTCTTCTGACATCAGACTCGTCTGGCACCTCCAAGGACCAGCTTGTACTCACATCTGTGTTTCCTATCTCCTCCCAGCAGCAAAAGCTGCTTCATTGCCCAAGGCAGCTCGAAAAATTGCTGCTGTTTCTTCTACATGCCACTCTTGCAGAATGGCAACCCTGCTGCAGCTTGGAACAACTCCCGTGTCTGAATACCTGGGAAACTGATCAGAAGGACACAGTTCTCAGGAGATGGCACCAGTGCCCATTAATGTCTGTATGGAAAAATGGGCAAAGAAACTCTATTGTTGATTGCCAACAAAATGAATGCTTTTTGTTATCCTTTTCAAAGCACCCAGAGCTGGACTGGGGCACTGATAAATTGCCCTTGGACAGCCTGTGTCCATGTATCCTCATCTGGGCTGCTGGACTCTAGGTGCCCAGGCTGAGGTGGACAGTGATCTGCTCAGCTCTGTGCCCTCTGGGAGTCCCTCTGCTTTCTGCATGACCCCAGAGTCAGTGCCAACATGGGATTTAAAACAGATTGGTCAGAACGAAATGTTTCAGGTCAGAAAGCCTGGGAGGCTGTTTGTGAGGGTCATGCAGTGGCCCTGTCTCACCCCTTTGGCAGCTCAAACAGATCCCCAGACAAAAACATCTCTTACACTTGACTAGTCATGTTTGAGGGCTTATATATTTGGACTGGATTTTGATATGGAGATACTCCAAAGCAGCTGTTGACCAGGGCAGTGTCCTCTTTGTTTAAGCAGCAGTTAGAGTGCTGCATGCTTTCAGGCAAGAGCTGCCCATGCCTTGCCTGTGTGAATTGTCCTATATTTCTGCTGCCTTGCAGTGTGTGCAGGGATAAAAATAGCACTGGCCTTTTAACTGTCACACTGTTCACTAGGCACTCACCTGACAGCAGGCAAACAACCAGCACACGTAACAAGGAAATTGAAGGCAGTGATCAAAAGAGCATTTGTGTGCTTTGTTTCCCTGGCAGCTCCTCTCCTGGATTGGGCTGTCATTTCAGACATGGCGAGTGCCTGTGTACTCAACTTGCCCCACTCTAGATGGCAAGTTCACCTCTTTGGTATTTTATAATCTTGTGTTTCAGGGCATTGTTTAAAGCTGTTGCCTTTTTAATAGTCAGCTCTGGGACAGAATTACACCCTGCCTCAGGCCCAATAAATAGCTTCAATTATTTGCTATAAGACTTTGGCTTTTTAACGTTCTAGGCTGCCTCCTGTTTTCACTTGAGCTGGCCTGTGCAGTGCAGGGCTGTGTGTTACCCTGACACACCTGGCAGAACAGAGCAGAGGTTAGTCTGATGTTATATTTCAGGCCAGCTCCCACCAGCTTACTGACTGTGAAAATGCTGTTTGAATTTTGGGATGATGGTGTTGGATGAAGCAGCCTGTATCCTGCATAGTTTCACTGATAGCACGTGCTTTCCACTGGCACCTCCTCTGGGAGGTTTGCACCCCATTTTGGTTTTGTCAGCAAGACTAATGCCAGCCCTCCTGAGCATCATAAGCCTTAAACCAGTACGTTACCCTGACAAAATCCCCAAGTCACACTATGGTAGCTGTTGCAAATAGACTTCCAGAAGCTATTCCATGGCCTTAGTGTGTGAATATCCATCCTGGGTGAAAGGGATGGCACAGGACTGTTGTGTTTGAAAAGCAGTAGAAGCAAGTGGGACATCTGGAGGTGCACCTCCCTGTCTGAAATGCACAATGAAGATCCTGTGGCATAAACCAGGGCATTTGAACATTATTCCCTGGTTTGGTGGTCTCTGAACTCTTTCCTCCTAATTTGTCCTCCACTGCTGTGTTACTGTGAGGTAAGTGTCCTGTTTAACCTCCCTGCAAATCGATTCACATTGTTTATCAGAAATCAATACCTTGGGTATTTGGGAGTCACTTCCCTTTCTAGATGGGAGAGGAGCTGCCTGCTTCTGCCCTGCCCGGCTGTGTCTGTACATAGTGCTGAGATCCTTTGGGGATCTGTAGTGTGCCACATGGTAACTGTTTACAAACTACAAGCTCTGCTGACTATCATTACTAGTTCCCATGTTATTTACTAGCCAGAATGTCTTGCAATAGGCTGTAGCCAGGTGCTTTATGGTCAAAAGATAGAAGTAAGCATCCTTCAGAAGCAGGAGACAGTGAATGTCATTCTGAGGCAGGCATGTGAATCATCTGAGTCATCCTCTGACAGTGCCTGTCCCTCTGCAGTGACTGAAAGGGGAGCATGGGGTGACAGTCTCAGATGCAGTCATGGCTCAGACTCATCCCTGTTTGATGGTCATTTTACCCACTGGAGTCAAGAGGGTTCCTGAAGAGCCTCACTTTCAACTGCCTTGTGAAGAGGGCTTTCTTTCTGGCTTTGGCATGAAAAATGAACGTAATAAACTATCAGCTGTGGGAAACCACGGCCACCTTCTAAATCTGTGACTCCGGACTTGAAATCAATGCATTTGCTAGTGCACTTCACTCCAGAAAAGGTCATCTGTCCAGTGGAAAGGCACTCGGTCAGTACTCAAACAGGTTTTGCAGCAGTGGAAAGGCACATGTTTAAAACAAAGAAAGGAAATTCCTTCATGAGCACCATTAAATTTGTTTCTTTGGTGGTTATTTGGTAAAACCAGGTTCCTCCTCTCAATATCACTGTTCCCTGCATTTTCCTGATACATGTTCTGCACATGGAAATTACTGAGTCAGTAACACCCTACTTCATGAGCAGTTCTGATTTCAGTGTAATGGCTCAGAAACTGCCCTAATGGATATAGAGTAAACCAATAATGCAGTAATACCATAACAATATACTTCATTATATGGTTGGTTTTGTGTGTGTGTATGTTTCTCCCTCAGAGCCTTTCCTATGTTCAGCTTCTCTTGCCACCTGTAGCACTGTTGTGTTGGAGTAATCCTGTTGGAGATGCTCAGACTGCCTTACAGACAGCACCTATTTTTCCTTGCTCATTATTCACTGACTGTAGTAGCTGTAAGCCCTCCACCCAGCATGCTTCACCGAGACTCTTGCTTTCTTTCTGTGATCAATTCCTTGTGAGTTTACAGGCTGCAAGAGATCCTTTGAAACTTGGTTTTGTTTTTGCCAAAGGGAGTTGTGACTACCCTGTTCACAGCAGTCAGTATCAGCAGATTTCCAGACCTGTCTATATTGTTTCCAGTCCTCATGCTACTGAGAGATGTGAGACCCTATGAAATGACAGAAGTGAAAACTTCTATTTATAATACTAATAAAGCTATATATGTATATATATATATATTTATATAAAGGGCTTTTCAAGGAGATAACTGACTAGAGGCAGAACAACTCTCCACAGGATAGACTGCAATTGTTCTCAAGCACTACTAATGTTATTATGTCTGTGCGTTTTGTTCTGTAGAGGGCTTACAATACTCTGTAGCACAAGGTCCTCTATAAGATCTTGCCACCGATTTCTACAGGGATGATGTCTCAGTTGGTAAATCTATTTTAACTATTAGATATTACCAGCTGTTGTACGTGAAGTGTGAAGACTTGAGTTTATTTATTACCCTGCAAAATTCTCTTTGACCTTGAGAAATTCTGAGTTTGGGGTTTGCTAGCTAAGCTGGCAATAACAAGACCGGGCTGTATGTGGGTGGGATATGTCCTGTGTGAAAACTTGCACTGTTCAATGCCTGATGATAAGATCATTTCACCAAGGAAAAGGAGTCACTGCTATCTGAGATCTTCATTGTCATGTGAAGCAGTGAGGTGGAACACCAGCCCATACAGGTGATTAACCTTCCCTGCTCCCAAAAGGGCTGGCTGCTCGTGAGGAAGGGCAAAGGCAGATGCTAGCACAGCTTGAGAAATCTGACCCTGTCACCCCTGGAACTCTACCTGTACAGCAGATAAATGTGTGTTTGGATATGCAACGGGTTTTATTCTCCACTGAAGTGTGCATACTGTTCACATTTCATCCTTGCCCAGAGTGTGTCTCTAGGTGGCCCTGCTGGAGCAAGTTGGTTGGACTGGGTGACCTCGAGAGGTTCCTTCCAGCCTCAACCTCTCTGTGGTTCTGTGATCATACATGAAAATCACATAAGCTCTCAGATAATTTCTCCCTCAGTCGATTTCAAAAGGGGATTCTGACTTAAAGTTCAATAATTGTTTCTTCTAGCATTGGCCTGGTACAGACTCCAGTTTGTGTGGGTGTGATGCCAACGTGCACAGTTGGTGGTAAGTTGCTTATGGTACCAGCACTTCTCCTAAACGTGTGACAAATGCAATGCAATGTGAAATATTGCAAACCTCATGCTAATTACCAGCTTAACAAGATAAACTCTGTCTCATAATGTTATCTTTGCTTGTTCATTTGCAACCTTCAGTCATCTGCAACTGGCCTGCCATTGTCAGTGCAAGTTGGTTTTGCTGAATATTGAACTTAACACTCTCAAATGATATTAAATTCAGTAAGTATTCAAGCATTAGTAACACTCAGGTTATATTATTAAATGTGATGCCCAGTGTACATTAGTTCCATTGGAATGTGTTGGACATCTTTGACTTAGTGTCCATTGCAGGGGAAGATTAGTTTCTAAGCAAGCTGCAGTGCTGCAACCTACATTATTTTTTTTCTGAGGTAAAGAGAGAAAAACAATTTAGTAGAATATATATTTTGTCAATCCATGTTTTTTCTAGACTACAATGTGAAGGGTCTTTCAAAGACTGAAGATATATCAGTTGCTATAAACAGGTCATGCTACATGCCATGAATTTAATTTTTGTGTCATTTTCATTTATTTTTGCTTTTTGTGAATAGCATCCCTGAAGTTTAAGCATGAAAAAAAGTGAGTAGAAAAAGCCTAGTGGATTTATCACCCAGCAGGTATCTGGTGACAGCTCTTGCCACAGGGATTATAACTCTTGTCACTTTCTCCTTGAACACAATCTACACAGCCTGGGAATTTAAAATGCCAGCTAATGAGGGATTAGAAGCATGTAATTTTTAGAACCCTTGTACTGACAAGAGAAAAAATAATAGTAGGTTTCCTCTGTCATTCACGCCAACCTGATCTAAATGAGCTGAAGAGACCACAGTGAAGGACACTTCAGTTTAAAACTCTTATTTTCATCTCAGCTACGTGGCATTTCCTGGCCAGCCTCTGTCTCCCATGAGGAGTGTTGGGGTCAGTTCAGCTCTGGAACTCTGTGCTTTGGGAACAACTCCAGGGTTTTGCCTTTTTTCTGTGGTGAGATTGTTATTAATTAATATTGTTTTCCTGTCTCCCCCTTCTTACTGTGCTTTTCTGGGTGACACTGATCATTCTTTCCCGTGCTATAGATGCAAGTGAGGGTTATCTTTTGGAACTGAACACTCAGCTGCATCAAGAAGGAAAATGACACTACATCCAAAGTATCATTAAGTAGCTTGAACTAAATGAAAATGCTGTTTCTGGAGACCATACTCCTGTGGAATTTTCTTCTATCCTTTCCAAGGATCTCAAATTGGAGGAAAAGCAGGTGTAATGTATTGGGGATTTTAGTTTCTAGGGCTTTTGGCAGATCTCACTCTACCTTCCCATTGCTCTTTAATTACTAACATGAATATTTTATTTTTTTTTTTTTGGTGACATTAGCTCTCTGACAAACTGACTGAAGAGATTGTATCTGGCTACAGACTGTTTCTAATCCCAAACCATCCCCCATTCCTTTAAACTTCTGACAAAGTGAAAGCCAAGGCCCTTAAAGTTTTAGAATATAATTTACTAGGTAGAATATAAGAATAAAATATAAGAATATAGAAGAATAGTAGAGTATATGAATACTAGAATATAATGTAATTTAATAATTTCTGCTAACTAAGATCAGCAGACATCCCAAAGAGACACCTCTGGCAGGAGTTGCACAGGATGAGTTTGGCTGGTTTCAGCCATTTATCTGTGAAATCGGCTCCTCACATTTCCAGTCTGGGTGAGGGAGATGTACTGACTATCCTCTGCTTTTGAAAACAGAGCCTAAACCCTGTGTTACTTCTTGCATGTTTTGAGGCTCACTTTAGAGGACCAATGTTAGGAGTTTTTAAGAGATGCAGACATAGCAAGAGTTAAAATGGATAAGGAAGACATGTTTTTTAAAAGAGCTGCTATTCCACACTGGTGCAGGAGAATGTTTTCAGCAAAGGAGAAAAGAAAAAGGGCTAGCAGCAGTGGCAAGGGCCAAAGCACTCTGACCTTGAACCCATGTGTCATCCCCAGTGCCATGATTCAAGCAGGCAGGATAAATAACTGCATGGCCTTTGGACAGACTGCTGTGCACCCCGGGTACTTTCCAGCAGTGTGGATATTCTGTCCAGGCTCCCCAGAGACACACAGACTTTGGGCAGAGCTCAAACCCTCTTAAAAACACAGCTGAGACTCCTTCTTTGGGATTCAGCTCTTAGAGCTGACATCTGTACTAATTTATCTTTTTTAAAGTCAGTTGTGCCGGGCTGCTGCCAACAGCTGGAGTGCAGACAGGAGTTCCACAGAGTGCTCTGAGATAACCCAGTGCAGTCACCAGAAGCAGAGCCCTTCTGACAACTTCAGCATCTCCAAGCACTGATTACTGGCAGTGGCAATCATTCCTAATGTACTCCCTGCCTGAAGGTATTGATGCGTTTGCTCTGCTTCTCGGCCTTTGTTTAGGGCTGATGACTGCCATCACTTCTTCTGTTGTGGTTTGCACGTTAGCAGTTTAATTAGAGAGAGTTCTCTCTCAAATGTCAGCTTGCTATATTTTTGCTGTCCCTGTAGCCATTAGCACCTTTGCACTGACTCACCACCAGCAGACCTTGTACCAACCTTGACGTCAGTGTTACTTGTCCTCCTCATTCAAAAGGGGAAAAAATAAAAAGAGCTTCTGTTTTCCCTGTGACACAGAAATGTTCCTGTCCTGTTTCTGGATGTACATTTAGAGCTGTGTGTAAGGAAGATATATATTCATGAAAAAGGGGGACATTTATTTGATGAATGGCAATAAGTTGCTCAGTGACTCATCAGGTCACATCAGAGTGCCGTGAAGCAGCAACGTGTGATCTGACAACACCATCAATCCTTTTTCTTATCTTTCTTAGAAGTGAAAGTATTTTTGCCATGACCATTAGTAATTAACTGTGAAATTGTATTTAATGCTTTATTTTCACTGTTTCTGTGGGTGTTATTTAGTCTCTCTTCAGTTTGTCATCATTGTCAGCAATAGAAGGCAACACTCTCAGCTGCTCCAAGTGTGAATCTCAGTTATGTGAAACTAAAAATACTGTCATTTTTGTCATGTTCAGTTTTGTGTCCTTCTAACTCTCATCACATGTCAGAGCTAAGCACTGACAGTCATTCTCTGCTGTGTCAATTCACTTATCAAATGACAAAGATATTTTAAGCTTGAGTCATGTTTTTTTAGGTAAAAATAGCTGTGACCCAGACTGAAAAGGACCTGGAGACACCAGTCAGTAGACAGTGCAGGTAGCCAAACATGCTGCTCCTCTGATCCACTTAGTCCTTCTTACAAGCCACCCCTTATCCACAGCTGGGAGATATTTTTCAGAGATGTGCATTTTCCTCTTCAAACAAACAACAGGCTGTGTCCTTTTTGGAGTGAAAGGTGGACTCAGATGCTACTCAGCCTTTGAGGTGTCCTCCACACCATCTACAGGTGTGACTCCAATGCACAGCCATTCACTGCCTTGAGTTCTTGTGGAAATGGAGATCCCATAGTGTGATGTTTTGATGAGAAAGCTAATATAGCTCCAGCTGGCTCAGAAAGTCCCAGTTGCCTGCCTCTGCCTCCCTCTGTGCTGTCCTGAGTATCAGGATCACAGACGTGCTGATGCTGTGCAGCAGAGGGAGATCCACCTCAAGGGCCCCCTTGGGTTTACATCTTGTGTAGCAGGGAAAGCTCGAGAAACAAAAGTAAATGTTTTATGTTTGGGCTCAGCTTGGGTCACTTGGCCAGAAGACACTTGCTCATCTAAATGAGGCTCAGAAGAAGGTAAATATTAATTCCAGGCTGCATGCTGATGAACTCTGCATAGATTAGGTCTGTGGCTAAAAATAGAATTGCTGCCTTCCAGTAAAAATAAAGATTAATAAAGAGTTTGAAGGGCAGCAGTAACCATTAACAAAGCTGGCACCCTCCCAGCCTTTACTTGCACAGTTCCAGTATGGTGCAGTCTTGGTTCTGGTCAGGCTTTCTGAGCATTAGTGGAGTATAAATGTCACCTAAATCGGAAATAAATTGGGCAAAAAGTCGACTCATCTGTCCTAAAAGAAGAAATAAATTGTAAATTCTGCTGGAGTTAAATTCTACCCTAAAATGTTCCTCAATCTGGTAGAAACTTTGAGAGACCTGTTGTGTGGAAGCTGTAAAAGAGCAGAAAAACCACTGTATGCAGTTATGGCTTGTCTGTTTCACCAGTGAATAGAGATCTTGGATGTGGTGATTTTAAAGGCAAACCCACAAAGATTTCTTCCTAAGAAATCACAGTTCTCACTGATATATAGCTCATAAATATCTAGAAGCAAATAGTGAAAGATTCATATTTATTGACTACCATAGGAAAAATGGAATATGCTGCTTTTTTATATTTGATGCACTTAGTTTAGAAGAAGTGTGGTGGTTTAATTTGTGTGTATGAAGTATGGCTGACATTTTCTGTTCATTTTAAGTGGTACAATATAAAAGAAGGATATTTCTCTTTCTGCTGTTTTTGAGACTTAATTTTCCCAATTTCAGATGTGATGAACTAGGCAACATTGAAGCTATTTTCTAGATCCATTTTGTTTAGATGCTCTTATAAAACTCCTATCACAATCCACAGGTTTTGTCTATTATGGAAATAGCATTAAAGCCTGTGAGCTTTAAAAAGCATCTGTACTTAAGAAGAAAAAGCAATATCATAAAATAACAAACACAACAGCAGAGCACCAAATGGAAATGGTAGAGGTACATTATATACTCTCTGCAGTCATGTGTCATAGAGTTATGGCTTCATTTCCTGAGGATGAGCTGAAGTTCAACATTTTGAAGATAACATGTAATTTTCTGTGATTTTTTTCAAAGTAAAATCTAAAAAAAAGTGCCCAGCAGGCTTTCCAAAGATTGGCTTAAGAGCAGGTATCTCTGCAATGCCTTTTGCATTGTATGCAGTGAACCAGGACAAGACTGAAAAAACAAGTCAAGACCTGTACACGAAGTGTGTACAAAGTGTGCTCAGCTTTGGTGGTCACTGTAATCCCATTAATTGTTAACCTGCATAAAGACATTTCAGGCTACTTGAAAAAATTAAAAAAATTAAAAGTTTGTAGCATCTTCTTGGACCTGCCCTAAATATTAAAACCCATAGGTGGTGTGTAGGGCTGTACAGTGAGATCCTTTGGGATAGGTCAGGCCATGATCCATCTCTTATGTGTCTTTTTGTGCCATTGCTCCGTCTCCAACTACAAGCTTTTCTTATAGGAAACTTTCCCGTAATCATTATAGAACAGTTATGTTCTGGTGGGCATCGTGGAAGAAAACATTTGGAACAAAGTCGTTATGTAAAATACAAAATCTTGGAGGATTATTCTTCGAGTGATCATTCACTTTTGTTATTTTATGGCAAACAGAATAAATTTGTATTCTTCTTAAACAGAAATCTAATTCTAAGGTGAAATTGAAAAAAAAAAAGGCATTGACAAGGAGATTGATTGGGCCTGATCTTTTTAGAGTGAAGAGGGAAATGCATGCTGACTTCAATAAGCACTAGGTCAGACTTTAAATATTTGTGATGTTGAATTCTGACCTTCATTTGTTTGCCCTTCTTAACGTGGAGTGCTCCTAATGATGTTTTAGAGTTTTGATGTTATTTTTAACTCTGCCCAGTTTTTCTCAAATATTTTCAAGTACTTCCCACAATTTTGCTTTTCACTTTTCTTGGATATGTAATCTATCTTGGAGGAGTATTAAAGGAACTCGACAAGGATTAGCATTTCACCCTGGGCTGTGTTTCTTCTGCCAAGCAGACTTGCTGTTCACAAAAGAAGGCCTAAAAGCATGTGACAGTGGTCCATCAGATTTCTGTGGGTTTGTTTGAAGCCCATAGGAATCACACATTCATTATTATTGAACACTAGCATTAGCCTAACTGTCTTCTGGAACCAAATGAGTTTCCCTTCTCTTTTGTAGGACACGAGGATGATCAGTCTGAACATTTCTTGACTGAACTCTGCCCCACTGGATTACCTGGAGAAGCAACAATTTATTCTGTGTGTCACTTTCATGTCAAGTGATTTTCCGATTTCTTCTTAGGCATCAAAACAACAGATGAGAGCCGGGGTCTTAATTTTAATTAATATCAGTCCTGGGTGTCATAGTTCCCTGAGGGTCTTTGCTGGTTGTGATGATGGCTCACTAGCTTCTTTAGAAAGAATTGGTTATGAGTCTCATGCTCTGGAGAAGGTAGATCTTACACAGCCCACACAGGGTTTGTCTTCTTGTCCGTGCCACCCACTTTTGCTTTTCCCTGTAGTCTTAGCTTCATGAGGTACCAGCCAAAAGCCTCTCCATAGTAAGCCCTAGTTGCACCTCTATGAAGCACAAGTTTATCAGAATTTAGAGGCCAAATTTCAATAGCACCCAACATGATGAGACTGAGTAAAATCAAAAAGCACCACAAAAATAGCTACAGAAGTAGTAACAGGAAGCTACTTCAACTCATACTCTATTTTTCTCATCTCAGTCATCTTTGAGAATAGCTAATCAGGACATGGAGGAAGGATGTATACACAGCCTAGTTTCAATGTTTAGCTGTCTGATATCCCAGGGATACTGAGCATTTTTTCTGCTTTCTGTGCAACATTTTTTTCCAGCTCAAATCATAAAGCAATGGCAATTAGCTTCAGTGTTGAATTTTCTCTTCTCCCACTCTTGGGCACCAGCACAGAGAATGCAACTGATGCAAAACAGAGAATGAAAAGCAGGGATTGTCTTGCCGCTAATGGAGCGGGCAGGTGGTAACCCCACTTGCAGCACGTCATGTGGATGGGTGATGGAGAAAGGCTGTAATCATCCAAGTCAGAATAAAGGGCCTTTGCACAAGCCAGTCTCTGAATGATGCAAAATGATGGTTGCCTGGCAATCTTTTTAAGCTTTTGATACTGCTAATTTGCTATGTAGTTTTCACACAGCACCATTCTTAGATAATTAATGTAGCTGGTGCCATGGAAAAGAATCTTTAAATGGTATCTATTAGATGGTTTTGCTGATGAGATTGCCTGCTAGCAATCTTCTTACTGTCCTGTGATGATCCCAAGCCTGTGAACATTTTCTGGAAGCCTGGGAATTATTGGGTCAGATTTATGATTTTGGCAGCAGTGAGGCATATTGCATGACATGTGAGTGGCAAATATCCCCTGTGTTCCAGTACCCCTGGCTGCTGAGTGGAGAAATGACAAGAAGCAGTGCTTATCTCAAGCAGATGCTGTGAGACAGTGTGCAGGATGGTAAAAGTTCCTGCAGACAAGCTGTGAGCAAGTACAGATGGTTATCCGTGTCCTACAGAAGATACTGAGAACCTTGCTTTAGTAGACAATTGTCACCTGAGATGCTGCTGCATTGAATTTCCTCACCTGACAAATTCTGCTATGGCTGACACACATACTTCTAAAAAAACCTTCATTTTTTTCACATTATCTCTCTTGTCATATGCTTCCATCTCATTTTCCTTTCCATTTTGCCATCCAGATCTCACCTCCTTTTCTTCCCTTATTGCCTTTCCTCATACGTCTGTTTCTTCTCTTTGTCTTTCTTGCCTTTATATTGTTTTCTCTTTTTTTTTTTTTCCTTCAGTATTTGGTCCTCTCTTCCTTTCTTGCCTTCCACCTTACCTCTTTCTTCTTTCTACCACTAGATTCTTTCCCTTTTCTACTTGATATGTTAATAAAACATTTGACCATTTAAATATTTTCTGCCTCTGCTCTTCAGGCTTCTGAATTATTGCTATAGTTCTACTAGAACTTAATTACCACATCAAAGAGAAGCTGTCCTCATTTAGGAAAGATTTCAGCCTTCACAGATTTTTTTTTTTAACACATCTGACCTAATTAGAAGGCCCATTTAAAATGATACTTTTACAGAAACAAGGGGAAATTGTACAACTTGTTGCCAGGATGTTGAACATGTCTTACACACAATCTGAGACACATTAAAATGTCAGGAATTTTATTGAAAACACGTCTCTTATAAAAAACTGACAATTAATTTGTAGGTGCTGAAATGGTACTGATGGTTGGAGATAATATCCCACTTTTATAATAATAACACATACATTCTCCATTTGGCACATAGAATAATCTTAATGTAATAAGCAATAACTGTGTGTCAAGACCTGTAATTACTACACTTTATGACAATGAGCATTATTTTACCATCTATTTGCAACAAAACCACTTTTTTCCTTCTCATACTTTTTACAGCTTCCTTGCTCCTAATGAGGGAAATTCACTTTCTGCATAGCCCACATAAAAAGTGTCTATAATAAGCTGGTGAGTGCTATGATTTCCCTTCTGTAAGCATAAGTTGTTACGTTCTCCTGCTGCTAAGCCTTTGTATGTAAGCTTACCCTTGTTATTTTAACTCTGTGTTTAAGCTGTGTGACTTGCACATAATCAGCACTCCAAGTCCTTCCCAACCCCGTTTCGCAATGGTGAGTCTGCAGTTATTAAATTTTTGTTAAAATTAAAATTGGCAGCGAAGTGAAACACTTTAAAAATCCCTCCAATTAATTGGCAGAATAATTTGCTTAGGAAAACAGTGAATTCCAAGTGGCTTGGGGATTGTACTCAAGACTACAAATCCTTCTGCAGCGTATAGGGATGCTCGGGCTGACACTTGCAGCTTGTTCAGCACAAAGAGAACTTTCCTTATCCGCAGGCAGGAAACTCTCTGGTGTGTATCTTGAGAGACCAGCACAGGGCATCTCCCTGACCTTAACAGCAGAGGCAGCAACTTCTTGTAGGTTCATTCTGTTGGCTTGGGTGGAATTAAATGAGCAGAGAATTCATGACTGCATCCAGTTCCCTTAATCCCTAGGAACATGCAGATGCCTCAAAGGTATGTCTTCAAACTCCACAGCATATCTTCAGTTGGATAAATAAGACAGGTTCTGTGAAAGTGAAGTACCTTCCCTGCTCCTTTTTTAGCTCAGCTCCACAGGGCAGCCAGGATCCTGGCTTGAATGTATTATCTCTGAGATAAGGACTTATAAAGCTTGTATTTTTCAGACCTGGTTTAGTCTCTGCCTAGTATTCATTAGACTCTGTAAAAGGTAATATTTTTTTTAATGAACAGTTCTATATCCAAAGGTTGAATATGGGAGAAAATGAGAAACAATTAAGTTGTAATCTGCAAACATTAACTTTGAAGCTGCATTGTCCATCACACTCTGACTTGTCCATGATGATGTCTTCCCCACCACTCCCCCTTAACTGAACTTTTTATAATAATTCTCACCTTCAGAGTGGAGCTTGAGTGACTTTAGTCATGAATACCTGTGTTATGGTTGCTGTCAATTTCTCTTGCTTTGCTTTTTGGAAGATCCAGCTGCAGAAGAATTCCCTGTGCAAACTCAGTGAGGGGTGGCGGCACTGGGAGCTGGGTATCCTCCAGGCTGGAGGTGTGTTTTGGTGTTATAGTGACCATAAAATGAGCAAAGTTTGCACAAGGACAGCACTTTGTCCAGAAATTGAGACTGTTGGCAGAGGGTCACAAGCAGGCAGCTTATCAGTGCTGCTGGACCATCAAGTTCCCACCTCTGTTGCAATCTCCCAGGGCAGGGCTGTGGAATCTTCAGTCTGCTCCATCCCCATGCTGCTTGCAAGCGGGGTTGTCTAGGGAACTGCTGTGAAATGGATTCCTGGCATGGCAGTTGCACCCTGCTCCTGGAAGTTTCTGCCGTGTTACACCTTTCCTTATGTGCAAACAGTGCTGCAGCTTTAATAGGATTTTGATTTTTAAAACCAACCCCAGTTGTCATTCCACATCATGGTAGGATCCCTGCTCTTCAGTGTGCCAGATCAGCAGCTGAATAAGGCTCAGTGAGAACGTTTCCTGGCTCTGGCTCACTTTGTCATTAAGTCCTCGGGCATCTGTTTACTGCCTCCAACTCAAGGGGGAGCAGACTGCTAACCCGAAACAAACACTTGTGTGCCAGTAGCCTGAAGCCAAATGGCTCTGCATGATGGTATACACAAGCAGAATACTGATTTCTTGTGAGGCAAAACCTGACAGAAACAGAGCTTCGTTTGACTGGACCCTGCAGGTAAAGCAGTCATTTCAGTGTACAAGAATGCCTTTCAAAACGACGTGCAAAGTCTTGTGCAACTTGCCATGTAGATTTGGTTCTCTCCAGGGTTTCCTGGCTCTTTCTCCATGTGGTTGCTGAAGCAATGTGTTTTCTGACTGCAGAAGCCACTCCAGAAATGGCTTCTTTGCAGTCTGGTGTTTTATCTGTGATCACTGGGCTTTCTCCACATCGCTCAGGGTGAGAAGCAGTTAGTTCTGGTTGTTAGAATAGAGACCACTATTGACTAGTGGTTGTAGCATCTATATGGAGGTTGTGAGATCTTTGTCTTGTTTTGGCATAGAAATTATCAGCATTTCCTCTGTTCTTGGCTCCTTAGCAAAATCAGTGATAAGTGAACAATGTATTTTCGCACGAGTAGCAGCTTCTAAGCATCACACACGGCAGCAGGAGCACTAACAGGAACAAAAAAGACAAACATAAGCAGCAAAACCCCGTAAATTCTTTAAAGCCACCCTTCTCTTGCGCTGTATAAGGTGTCTATCAGTAAAGGCAATCCCTTTGCTGGAGAGTAGAGTGGCAGTTTTTCCAAGAAGAACACATCCAAGTATCTTTAAGTATCATTAAAATAAGTTGGGGTGGTTTTTTTTGGTGTCATTTTGTGCAGTAATAGCTTAGCTGTGGGAAGCAACTTATGCAAGAAATGATACTGCATATTATAGGAGCCATTAAAGTAAACAGTGCTACTACTGCATTAATTAAATAGTAATTGTAGTATTAATTTAATAGCAGGAATTTGAAGAGTGAAGGGAAATACCTCAGCTATGCCTGAACTAAGAGATAGGATGAATGTATATGGAAAGTCACCATATGTGTCCCTAGAGTGCTGCCAGCTCTAGACTGAGACACAGGATTCAGGCTTTCAATCCATCCTGTGGAATCTGGGAAGAATTTATTTCCCTGGTAGGCTGTGATATCTGGGCAGGGATGAAGAAGGTAAATCTAGAATGTTGTTGCACATCTTTCCCCTGGGAACAGCTGTTCATAAGCAAGTGGAAATAAAACCTGACAGTGTAGCAGTTTGCATTTACCAGAATGAAGTGGTATTGTTACACAGCAATGGAAGAGCTAGAGAACACACTCTTGCTGAATCCAGGTGGTGATTTTTTAAACCACTGTTCCCAAATGGCAGCGAGAACTTTTGTGTTGTAAAATTAGGCATCCTGGAAGATTCAGAATGAATCAAAACACAGTTATTTGATTGCATGCACTGACTGCATGGCTAGCAACGAAAATCTCTTCACAGCCTGAATTAAAATGATACCCAGCCATATTATCAAAAGTTGAATGTCCATCAGTGATGCTGAAAGGTAAATCCTGATATGCTAGGCTGGGCCAGGCAATACAGGGTGCTTGCTCAGCAGCACAGGCACGATGCAGCCATGCTTTGAACCCAAGCTGCAGTGAGGGAGACCTGGCTGTTTGCAAGTGTTTGGCTGACCTTTCTTCATGGTTAATATTGCACAGTTTATTAGACTGGCTGCAAGAAAAAAATGGCTCACAGCAGTAGGTGGTGGAGTGAAAAAGCTTTTTCTGTAAGGAAACACCAAGCACCCGGGGGCCACAGTGCACATTTTATGACATTCACACTAAAAAGCAAAAAAGTTTTCATCTGACAGACATACAAGTGAAGCGGCAGCTTTGTGCCAGCAACTTCTGGCCAGATTTTATCCCTCAAAAATGGGATGTTTGCTTCCTGAGCACAGTCACTGTAGGCTTCCTGGGCAGCTTTTAGAGAAGGTAGCCACCTCCAAGTCTGACAAAGATCTTAGCTGACTTAACACCCTGAGGCTGTTCTTTCCTCTGACTGGTGAGAGGCTCTGGAAGAAATGAAGTCTAATGAAGGAGTTTCAGTTAAGTGCCTACTTGTTGGTGCTGTCTAAGAATAAACAGGATTGACCTAAGTTTTAGTTAATAATTAGCAAATGAAAGGAGAATATATCAACATATATATATTTAATTTTTTTTTCTTTTTTTTTTTTTTTTTTTTTTTTTTTTTTCCCGGATTCCCAATTTTTTTTTTTCCTTTAATTTTTGGATGTGTTTTTGTATCCCTACTGTGCCGTTTTT